>OMKI01056389.1:11084-24423 GCA_900302315.1 Phycis blennoides
TATCTATCTCTCGCTCCATCCATCGAAACGTCTCTCCCTCTACCACTCTCTCTCCCTCCATCCATCCATCCACCCATCGTCCATCTCTCTTTCTGTTTCCATCCATCTTTCTCTGTCCCTCTCTCTCTCTCTCTGTCTCTCTCTCTCTCTCTCTCTCTCTCTCTCTCTCTCTCTCTCTCTCGCTGTCTCTCTCTCTGTCTCATCTTCAGTCCCTCGTCCCCGGGCCCAGCCTTGGCGTCCGTGCGGCGGCCATATTTACCCAAGCGCTTCAGCTCAGACCAGATGGCAGCGAAAAAATACGCCGCATCCCCCGACCGTGTGGGTGAAAGGGAGTTCAGAGGGGAGCGGCAGGAAATGTCAGCCGAACAGACGGATGGGGCTGGCTACCACTTTAAAAACCCGTCGGCGTGACAACGGTAGCAGTTACAGCGGGAACATTTACTGTCACCGTGCCAACCAGTCTCACGGTTCAACTCTTGACATCACATCGCTCGCATTCTCCGGGTTTGTGAGTCTGGGTTTGTGGAAATGATGATGAATAAAGAATGCGGACTTAAGGAGAGAATTGAGAATGAAGTGTGAAATGTTGTGCCTTTGTAAGCTATTCAAAAAAACAACAACACACTGACTGGTGAAGTGAGAACAAACAAACATTCAAATGCTATCTACATTGAAACAACACCGTAGTTAAAATTACTAGCTGTGTTTAATAACACACTAGTTTTGTACGGTTTTAAGTAACTAGTTTGTTTGAAATGAATGAGCTGGGTTTAGATATCCAGCTAGTTTAATAGCTAACTGGTTTGACAACACCTGCTGCTATCTAGCTCTGTAGTGTGCTGCCAAATGGTCGCTAACCTTGCATGGCCCTGACCTGCATTGTGACAAAAGAAGTTCAACCTATAGTAGAGGTAGCCCAGAGTGTTTTAGCGCCCGGCGAATCCTTGTCGTGGCGGAGATGTGTGTAAGCCTTGCTGGGTGATGTGTAGCCGTTGGTGGACTGGAACATGATGAGATCGACATGCAGAGGACACCAGCTAGCTTGAGGTTCTGTCAAGTAGCTAGGTTGTCAAGTACAGTCCGTCAGTGTTGAGAGAGTGTGTCTATGTTTTTTTCTGCAGCGTGCAACATATTAGCACTTTTTTTTCTAGCTGTGTGTAGTAATATCAGTTTTTTACGTTGTTTTGAATACCTCACTCAGCATGTTCATGGTTGCATAGGGATTGCCACATTGAGGAGACAAATAAGGTAAAAAATTATTAAAATTATATACATATTCTATTCTATATCAAATTTATATAGCTGTAAATCATTTGTATATCTATAGATGTTGGGTGTGGGGTTGGACTTTTTTGTGATTACTAGTGACAGTGTACCTGTGCCGGTGCCAGCTGTCTCCACATTTAGCATTAATAAAAAACAGATGTAAACACTAACGGCAGGAAAGGACAAATTAGTCTTAAATGACTTATCAAAAAGCTGCCAGCGAAATCAAATCCCCATCAGTGTCGATCCGCCCATGGAAGCTAGCAGATGTTGTCATCAAGATGGAGCCCATTCAGATGGAAATTACACATTCAGCGCCGCCGCCGCGACACGCCAGACTTCCCAGAGACGTGTATTTAACTTCAAAGAGAGATCTTTTTTAAACCGCCTTCCGTTGGCATATTCCGGTCCCGCCAAGGACAGGATGTAGATTGTGTTTCTGTACGCGCCGCAGACATTTCGTGCCGCCGTGTATCAGCGGTGGCATGTGTTTGGAGAAGAGATGGCGGAACAAAGCAGGTTAATTGAGCCGATGACAGGGGGCCGCGCGTCCTTGTGAATCTGGGCTCGTTCTCGGTGTGGACACCGTGGTAATTACAGTGCCACGGAGTGCCATCCGTCACGCAAACGTGCAATCACCAGGCAGAAGTCTGACAATTAAAGAGAAGCTAACGATATTTGGTTTTCATTAGCATCGCCCAAGGTATCTCGAATGTCATTTCTTTTCTGGCCCTGGTGGCGTTATCAACGCCCAGAGCTTGTCCCCCATTGCTTCAGTTTGATGGTCATTCAGAAACCTGTTTAGTGGCCATGGCGTCAGCCGAGGGGCCCTGGCCAAGGGACCCAACTGCAAAGGGACCCTCGAGAGGAATGTACAAGTTCTAACCAAATGACATGAATGTTTATATGTTGTTGTTTCAATAAAAGTTAATGAAAGATTCCAAGTAATATTTAGTCATTACAAATTTAATTTCGAGAGATGCTTGTATGTCTGATCACGTAGGCATCTTGCTCAAGTAGACTGTGGACATTGGGGTACAAACCCAGAAACTTTTGGCTGAGAGTCCCCTTGAAGAAGCTGTTTCAACAAAGATGAAGTGTTCCATTCCAATCCATCCCTTCCAGTGCCTATGTGCCTTTAACAATAGATTGGTTGCTCCTATTGAATCACAACGTATTGCCCATTTCAGTATACATACATCATGCCGTTAGCCTCAGAACAACTTCATACGCTTTCAATCATTCTCTGTAGCGTGTGTGCTGCCCACCAATTTCAGGAGGACCATCAATATTTAATGTGTTCTCGGACTAAAGATCCAGTTACAGGCTGTGTGAATAAAAAATGTGTGCGAAGGAAATTGTAGCCTTTAACACTGTTATCAGTATTTACCCACATTTATATTTTATATGTAGACTTGAATTTTACTTAAAAAAAAATATATATATCACTTTCTTATAGGCAACATTTGTTGATTATCAATACTTTTTTTAATGAAATGACCCAAAGTGTTACTATACATTTTGTAATATAACACTTTTGAGTTTGATTTCTGTGGTTCAGCTGCATGGTAACACTGAGAAAACTGTTTAAAATGGGATTCTGTGTTGGACAGCAACATCACTGAAAGAGCATTGAAGTAAAATGGACGCTCTGTCAGAGAGTAATTGAGGCCACTGAAATATTCAGATGAAACGCAGAAGGAGAACCGCCTGAACATTTAAATCTGACCATAGCGAATGAGCACCTCGGCAGTGCATCCATTTGGTCTCCCCTATTTTTAACTGCCATAACTGTCAACACAGTTGGCTCCTGACCAACACTGTTAGCTAGCTAGCAAGCTTATTGAGTATTTTTACACAGATGAGCAGCTATGATTAGCAGCCGAACTATGATCAGCGTAGGGTTGACGCATGGAGGGAATTGTAATGTAAATGATTAGGCCACTTCTTTGATGAGAATGAACCTATGCTGTTGCAGTTAGAATGCCTTTACCAACAGTAGAGTAGCCTGTTTACCAATACTAGTTTTCATAAGGTTAATGTCTGTTCTTAGCAAGCTATTCTTGGCAAATGTGTAACCAGTATAGCCAGTTGGACACATGGTCAAGTCACAAGCAAGTCTCAAGTCTTAACCATCAAATCTCAAGCAAATCCCAAGTGAATGTAATGAGAAGCAAGCAAGTCGAGTCCTTGCCATAAGTCAGGCACGTCAAGTCAAGTCATTGCTCTGGTCAAGCAAGTCACATGTCAAGTAAAATGACATTCTGATGATCTACACCAGTTTCCACATTTAAATCAGTTAAAAGAGCCTGGTCATGAAAAGTTGAGTTTTATTTTCAACATGTGTGCCAATAACAAGCCTCCAAAATGAAAAACCGTGTAGAGTGGGGCACTAAAATTTTAACATAGCCCTAGAGAGCGCTGAAGGGCTCCGGGGTGAAAAGAAAAATGACCAACAGTTGCCTCTGCTGATCTGCCGTGCCCTAGTAGGTGGCCAGGTCTGCGCATTGCACTACCAATCTATCCTGGGAACCAGACGAATCTGAGAGCACATGTTTTATTTGCTCTGGTTCATATAATAGGCCTTTGCAATTTGGTATTGGTATTCTTTATATGAATTTGAATATGTGTATAAAGAATATATATCGAAAGAAGCTCGAAACAGACCAACAAAAAGTACCCACCTGGATTACTTCGGAATAAAGCAAGCAATAACCATAGTCATATCGCTGAGTGGTGAAAGGTTTTTCGAGATATCTTCTACTCGATTATCAATGATGGTGGTGAATGATACGCTCGGTTTATAGAGTAGGAAATCACCCAATCATGTTTCAAATACAAAAAGCAGCTCTCAGTATCTAGACAAATGCTGAATAATCTGTCTGAAGTCTGAGTCAAGTCTCAAGTCCTGAATACCTAGTCAAATTCAAGTCAGGTCTATAATCAATGTTAATCAAGCAAGTCTCAAGTCCTCAAATTTGCGACTGGAGTCTGACTCGAGTCAAGACATGTGATGCAAGTCGCCCACATGGGATCCTATTCACACGTACACATCCTAATCCATAACAGGGGGAACAGTACGCATTTCATTATCATTTCACACAATATCGTTAATATCCTATCGTTTATGGGTAAGGCCAAAACATTACTGGTGGCTGTATGATATCAGCACAATGAAACCGGACTATTATTACACTTAACACGGGCAATTATCACTTACAACATGACTTATTTAATTGAACATAAATTATCACAGACCTCCCCCGGCATCGAACTTCATTCATATTCAACTCCTGCTCTCTCATAATGAAACCGCAGACTTTTGAGTAGAAGAAGAGGAGGATAAAAAAACTAAGTGGGTAATGTGACAATTAAATTGACATGTACATATATTGCAGTAAGAAGGGCCATTTTAACCAAGATATGAAACCTGTAATTTTTGGGGGGGCTGTTATCTGATAACCTAGCTGAATATATCTGACGACAGGGACAAGACGAATTGTAGAAGAGTACATTCACTCAAGTATACTCTACACAGAGACTAAGACTTGAAGGAGCTCGGAAGGTAGGGCAGTGTTCCTGGTTATATTGCCCTGCCCCTCCTGGCCTCGGTGCTATTGAGCAAGGCACCTCACTGCTCTCAAAGGACAGGATATCACCTTGCATGGTGTGTTTGTGCGTGCAAGCCACAAAATTGACAGTGCGTTGACGGTGACTACCATGATTAGCAACATGATATGACTGCTGTCCATGAAGCATTCACATAGAAGAGATGAAAGTAATCAATCATCAAGGCACTATATGGAGGTTAAAACCAAACAAACAAAAGCCTGGTGTCGACCAGAAGCTCTTCCATGACTGCAGTTCCAAAAGCAACCTCTGCCTCAAGGTCACCCTTTGAGCCCTTTCACTACAACTCCCATGAATCCCATGAAAAAAAACAGAGCTGTCCATCAGCAGATACAACTGAATTGAATTATCTTTGAATGCGTGAGAATCCTGGGCTATCAGAGACAATAAAGCCTGTACCGTATTTAAATCGTATTAGTCACTTCATATGTGAATAGCGCCCGCTACGTTCACGTCATGTTGGGAAAACATGTTTGCCTGGCGCTGCTCAGCGATACTACGCTACACGTGTGTGTATAGGAACATGTGTGGAACCAACACTGAGATCATTCAGCTCTGGGAGAAGAAAGGGGAATGAAGAGGTGGAGTGGACGTGGGCATCATTGTTATATCGGCCAAACATCAGCCGGGCTTCTTATTCTACAGATAAAGAAAAAGAGTTGTCAAAACCACTTCCTATTCTTGCTGCCATGGCGACCGTCGAGGCTTAGAGAGGATGAATGAGAGAGAGAGAGAGAGAGAGAGAGAGAGAGGGGTTGATAACATCACCGTTGGAAACACTCGTTTAAAACCACTTCTTTCTCCCCGCTTTATTCTGTCTATTCTCAGAAAGAACAGCAATTACGAAAAAAAGAAAGTAAAGAATGCCTCAGAAATGTGAACTTTAAAATGTATAAAAAACCAAACAAAGACAAATAAGTAGGAAATCTTATCCAAAACGCATCTTCACACTAAAAGCTTTCTTTTATGCATAGATGAAAATCAATTTAGTGGACAATCACAATCACTTCCACAAAGCCATTTCTAGTCTTTGGTTTACTCTGCCAATTTTATTGATTCAGAAATTGCCCAGAATTAGCTGAAGGCTGTTTGTCCTTCTGAGTGGATCTGGGTAATTTGACAGTTCCATTCGAAACTATTCAATCTATGCAAATGGAGCCTGGCTTGATAAGATAATTTTTTTTTTTTTTTTCATCAAAAGTCCATGACCATGAAGTTTTCCCAAAGATAAGGTCACTGTTGTCTCTATCTACCCTGGCCTGTCACTCAGGCTTGTTAATGCAACTGCAAAGATGTCACATTAAAGGAACAATACATAACATTTACACCAAGCATTTCAAATGGGTACTGCAGTCCAAATTCACAATATGTGAGGGAGTTGTCAGGTTGAGAGCAACTGAACAAACACAAGCACAAGACAACTGAGCACAACATTTTATTTTGAGACAAGCCCAATTCTTCTATCATGACAATGACAAGTCACGATGAGTCCAACACTGTTAGTTGATCATAGTTGATCAGCTGATGTGTGAGTTTGCAATGTATTTATTGTTTGTAAATGATAACACTGGTAACACTTTATAAGGGTGCATTAATGAACCATTCATTATCGTTAGTTGATGCAGGTTTGGTTTTTGTGTTATACTTGACTTAACATTAGTTAACGTTGCTCCGGTTGCACTGGCACACTATCTATTTAGAGGTACAAATTAAGAGAGGGGTTAGTGAGTTAGGGTTTACCCTAGCCCCATGATGTATAAATGAATACCCTCGTTACCATGAACACCACTGGTGAATGATTACTAGACACATTAATGAACTGTTAATTAACTGTTATGTAATGCATATTACTGAGTTAACTAATGTTAATACATGGTTAATAAATTTACCTTTATTGTAAAGTGTTATAAACCAGTAACCATGTGGCATCTGTCTTGAATCCCTCCTGGTCTCTAAATTGTCTCCATCTTTCAGATGTAACTCCCAAGATGTACCCGTCTTGTAGCGCTGCTCTGGTCATGGAGCTTTTTTGGAGGAGGACGAGGCTGTTTAGGTTGGGTAGAATCTTGTACAATCTCAGTGGATCCAGTTCGTTTGCTTGCTTCCATGGCTGGAGCATGCTTTGTTTGTGCTCCATTTTGTTTCATATCTGGCAACCCGGGGTACCCTGAGAATAGTGAATCAACACAGAGGCTAAAACAAAAACAGACATTCCAACCCGGAACTGAAATTACTAGGGGGGCTACCGGCTGTAGCATTGTTGTCGAAGAAGCCAGTATTTACTGGCTTAGCATGTTTCCCTAATCTCAGATTACATAACATGGTCATTTTATGATTTAGTACAGTGAATGTGTTACATATGTCCTGTTACTTGAATTCTCTGAAAAACATTCTAGATTGTTTTATGGACTTTGCTGACCGTTATTTCCGGAATGCATTTAACCTGCCCTTAACAGCAAAAAAAAATAATGTTTTCAATTTTAACCATATTGAAATGTAGACCTAAACACTACCACCTTCGACCTTATACATAAACGTACCCATGTCAAGACGCATAACTAATCCGCACCATCCTTAATCTAAAACCCAAACTCATCCATCTCTGACCACACCAGAGCCTGACCCAAACCATAACCATCTCCCACCGAATAACCAAAGCTAACCATTTCAGTACGACCGCCATCGACTTTACCATCCTCAATGCGATGCCTTGCATTCAGCTATTGCCAGCGCAACACGGGACATAATAACAAAGTAGACCTGTCCAGCAGCAGCCGGGCCCAAGCGGGCCCGCCAAGCCAAGGTACGAGATGAGAAATGTGTTTTGGCGATGTGAGCTCGCTGTGTAAACAGTGAGAGGTACAACGCCACGCACCGATCCCAAAGTACTGCTCTAAAAGCGTGTTGTGTTGCTTATTACGTCCACTGCCGGAGCTCCCTAAAGAGCATGATGCTGGGAAGAGATTTTAAAATTGCAGTTCGGGAGATACCACACAGGCTATTATAACCGGAGCTGCTGAGACGCTTTTAAAAACAGCCCGTCTGCCACGAGCTAAATGGGTGCAATCCAAAGACCGGTCGGCTGTCGCAGCCTGGGTGAAATATGCGGTCCTTATGGAGTTTTGCTGAGATGGTTTACATGACTGTCTGGAAGGTGAACCAGATTTGAAAGATAAATAGTTGCAATGGGAAAGCACTAGTATAGTGAACGTTGTCATACTGGGAAAATATATGATCATTTTGATGGGGTGTCCGTCCATGTCGAAATCTTTAAGTCAACACCAATAACAAAAAAATTACTTTGTTTGTTATTGGTGTTATTGTTTATAGTGAGTTAAGCTGTGACTGAGTGCATGTTTGGTCTTTTCATACCGTGAAGGGTGTTGAAAGGCTGTCTGGACCACTGTGAGCTGGTTTGGTGAGTGGCGCATGGGGCACTGAGAATCAAATTTTCAGTTTGGTAGGCTGGTACCACTTTGGTGTCCTTAATAACGTTCCATAAAGTGTGTGTGTAAAGTGTGTGAGAAAAAGCATTTTGACTTTCAACAGTGTAACAGACAAGGCTCACGTTAAAACATGAAAACACCAAATATCCATCCACATACTGTGCTCTGAACAGACTAAGGGGGGGGGGGTGGTGATGTGTATTGCGATGGGCTCCTAAAGGGATTAGTGTTGAGGTTTCATTTCTCCAGCACGTATCTACTGCCACAAGTTGTTACATTAGTAGAATCACAAAGCCCTGACAGGAGACCCTTGTGATGCAAGTTCTCTGTTCAACTTCGTTGAGACCCATTAGTACCTATATGCATCATTAAGACTCCCACCCAAGTTTCCTGATGTGGCGTTGTGCAGATTTCTGCGCCTTTTGTGTTTGTTCCGTGGTAATTATCTCTCGCTTAAGCACGGCACTAAGTTCTAAAACTTAGCGCGGTAGGAAGAACAGGTGGCTTCAAAACGAGCTTTATCCCTGCGACTCTAATCACCGTCTCCCATTGGAGGAACAGAGTGACATTTTGTGGTATGTTATGCAAACTAAAGGGGGCATGCAAAGTGACTTGTCTATGCAGAAATTAATGCATGGCAGATTCTAATTCATCTGCTTGGAGTTGGGCTTTTAGCTCAACAACTTTAGGGTTTTCTGAAGCAATCACACGACAAATGCCGCACCCTAAACATCCTTAAAAGGGGCTGCATGCCCATCACGACAACTGTGTCCATTGCCCAGGTCAAAGTTCCAGTCCCCGACTCCCCCCCCCCAGCAACAGCTCTGTTGTCAACCCCCTGCCCCCCCCCCTGTCTGTCCACGGAGGAGAGCGCGTGGTCACCGGGCAATTCTCGGTGCTTTCGTGAAAAATATTCGCAAGCAGCGCTGCAAAGGCGCCCGCAGATTCAATTCATCAGGATGAGGAATGCGCGTCATGGCTTTCTGCGCCGTTATGAAGGACGCCAGGCCGCCGCCTACTTCCACGTAATCAGACAGGAGATGAATGTGTTTACCACAGGGAAAGTGTGTGTGTGTGGGGAGGGTAAACGTTAATGACGAATGAAGGGGGCGTGGCAAGGGGGGGGGGGGTAGCAGGACTGACGGCGTGACTGTATTTTCACGTCTCGCTTTAATCTCGCGGTGGGCATTTTGTTTCCGAGATTAAAGATGCATGGACGCAATCAAACATTTATGAATGTTTTTTCTTTCTTCTTCTTCTTCTTCCCCCTCTTGTTGAGCCCGCTCTTCTCCTCGCCGCCCCACTCATTAACTTTCAGACGAGCAGCTGTTTGGCCGACATCAAACGCCGTCCGTCCCCCGGAGCCATATACTGTATCTTGCACGGCCCGCACACGCCATTTTCAAAAGTACAACTTCCGTGCCGTGACCCGTGACCTCTGTTTCACTTTGAAGTCTGGGAAGACGCAGGGCCCATCGCACTGAGCTGTGTGTACTCTGGGCTAATTGGCCCTCTGTATACGGGGGCTGGTGCTGCAGACGGTACACATTATGAATGATATGCATCACAGTGGAGTCAAATACAGATAAGATTACCGCGATGCTATTCATCCTCAGGTTACATGCATGCTGTTCAAAGGGTTATAATAACGCGCTGATTGAATCCCTGTGTGACTCCGCGATGCATCTTTCATCTGCGTGTTCTCTCGTTGGGAACGGGAATCAGTATGATGGGTTCTGCTTGATTTCCGTTTTTTTCTGTTTTCCGGTTTCATTAAAATCACGAACAACGTTCAAACGAAATGCGAGAAATGATCTCGCTGTGGGTTCGCCAACATGCGAACCTGACCCAACAGGGTCGCGACGTCCTGGCTGAGATGAGACCTGTATTGTGCATTCCTATCCCCGCCCTCCCTTTTATTTCCTTAGAAATCACACTGCAGCGCCACAGTTATACACACACACACACACACACACACAACCCCTGTGGAATACACTGGCTGCTGAATCAGTCGCAACAGTGTACAATCAGAGTCGGGGTGGGGAAGTAAATGAGACAATTTCATTGGTCATTATTTATTGAGTTTTGGCTTTGAGTGGACGCACTCGGGGCTTGTGAGAGAGCTGCAATCAATCTCTTAGCTGAAACATTGCTGGGGAGCTGAGAGGCGTCAAAGCTTCGTTCTTGTTCTGCTTTCCGTCTTGTTTGTTTCACCCGCAAATACTAACTGTCCTTGCTTGTTAAGAGCATTTAATCACATTTCTTGCTAAGCACAATGCACGCGTGTACGCGCACGTGCATGCGCACAAACATACACACACACACAATGTGTCTTCAAAGTTTATGTGCCCTGTCACTGTGCTGATATCCATTGTTGTGTCTCATAAAGGTTGTTCGTCTCCATTGTAAAATGTTGTTTTCTATCCAACTGCACTCTCCTTCACAAGGGCGAGGGGAGGGGGGTCAAGTCAAGCCCAACACCTTGTTCAGCATCAGCATCCTCCTCAAACTCTCTCTAGAAATGTATGTTATGTGTATGTTGCTCTGGACTAAAATAAATAAATAAATAAATAGATATACATTTTCTCCACATGATGGATACAGAAAGCCAAACTAAAATTGACAAAAAATCTGTTAATATGTATGTATGTGAGATGTATGTAAAATCACATAAAAAATATTTTTAGAATGTCCACAAATTGTTCAATTCTAGCCCATTACATTTTACAAAACAGAATGGAAGCACAATATTTTGGTTTGTATCCTGAATCCGAGCCATTATGCCATTATATTCCCGTGAATACGTCCAGGTTAAAATGTTGCTGCAAAGTTGTCATTCCACACGCAACCGATATTTTAATATTTCGAGTTTAGCCTTCATAATGAACACATCCTGAGGCAGGAGACGCAATTAAATTCTGATTTCCACGTCAATTTTCTAAAAAAATGCTCCGTGGTAAACCTCCACGTCGAGCCATCCCGGCGTAATAGCAATCCATCAAGTCTTCATGAAAAATGTGCATCAAAAACATTCAATAGCATCGTTTTTTTTCTAACCATCCAGAGATGAGGTTCTAATAGGTCAAATGGCTAATGGGTTTTGTGTAGGCAGTGGCGAAGAAGCCAGTTGCGTTTTGACTCTTTTTATTGGTCATTTGTATGATTGGAGCATTTCAAATTCACAACAACGCTGTCCCGCATACCAAATAATAATACTCATTTGTAAAAAGTTAGTGGATAAAACTTTATTTAAACCAGTGTTGCGACAGAATGAACATATTGACATCAACAGCATTTTCTTGTATCCAAACGCAGCATCCAGTTAATTCAGGATGCTGCGAGCAGGTAGGACTTAGGACATCTTGCTCATTCCAGCATCTTTGCACTCTGCACCATTGCACTATTGCCTCCTGCTACAATTTAATTGCTGTTGTTTCATATGTATATATATATAGTTTTTATATGCATCTTCATCTGTATATAGTAGTTAAATGTTTGTTTTACCTTTGCTTATTTTATAGTAGTTAATGTTTATGTTTAGCTCATTGTCTTGTTTGTGCTGTATGTCTAGTCCGTGTCTGTACATTGAGAGCATGGAAAAACCGCAGTCAAATTCCTTGTATGTTTGCGAACATACTTGGCGAATAAAGCTGATTCTGATTCTGATTCTGATTCTGAAGAAGGCCTGCAAGTAGACTGTGGACATTGGGTATCGAACCTAGAACCTTTCGGCTGCAAGTCTAACACCCTAACAAGATTATCTGCGGGACGTGGCTTATAGGAACTGGCTTTGCGTCACCCGTACGAAAAAACAACAGACAGTTGTGTTGCCAAACATGGGAGACATCTATGCAGCGCGTTTAAGACCATAGCCAAAAATGATAACTATAAGACATACAAGACCTGACACACCGCACCAAGATATAATCATAAGTAGGGTGTTGATAATTAAATGTTAACTACAGCCTGATAGACATTAATGAGCGCCACTTAGCGAAGGTTGCTACCACCGCTACTGCTATAAATGAGCTAATTATACCGTTCAGGAGATAATGTCTGGTGATATGCTACAGGCGCTCGCACTGTAGAGTAGTTCTGAAACGCAGGCTGTTCCCTGGTCTCGGGGCGGAAGCTGTGTATAATGGAACAGCATCCGAGCGAGCGGCTCAGGTCCCTCCTTCTACTACGACTCACAACACAAAGTCTGCACTCACGTTCTGTGAGCTGCATGCGTCAGTGAATACTCCCTGATTAAACACTGATGCAGACACGACCAATAAGACAATACCCCCCTCGCCACTATCCACACACACTCCCAGACGTTCTCAGTCCCAGGAGAACCCTGGGACTGAGGCTCGCTGTTCAGAAACACATCTTTCCACCACCTGCATTTTCTGTTTGCCTCAGCTTCTTCTTCTTCTTCTCCCAATGCTAATCGTCTCAATTAGCATTGAGATTGTCACCAATGCGTCAAACACTCTTGTTAAATGCACTTTTAGCGTCACCTTTGAACACGAAACGTACTTTACTTTGTCTCTGTGCTGCTCAGTTTTATTTATTAGCGTGAGGGGCCCCCTGTTACGTTACCTCCTGTCCATCACAATGCAAGTGCTTCAGCCTCAATGTCGAATGCCCTATAAAACCTATAAATATGCAAGCTCCAAAAATGCTAAATCAATCAATCAGGGCATTGGCACTGATGACATGAGTAACACTGAGGGGAGATGTACAGAGCAGGTGAATGAGTGACAGGATGAGGGTGAACCCTCTTGCATTGATGTACCGCCGTCTCCGCCCCTTCTGCCCTGTTCTCCATCGCTCCATCGCTGTACAACAGTAACCCACCCCTGTGACTTTCCCACAAAGAGACCCAGAGGCCAGAGGGTCTAATCACATAAATAAATTACAAGAGCTCCGTCTTCACTTCGCCCCATCCTCCCCCGGGTCCCGTACCCTCTGTCAAACCCCCCCCCCCCCCACCACCACCACCACCACCA
>OMKI01056393.1:2472-13688 GCA_900302315.1 Phycis blennoides
TCCCCCCTCTCTCTCTCTCCCTCTCCCGCTCCCTCTCTCTCTCTCTCTCTCTCTCTCTCCCTCTCTCTCACCCTCTCTTGCTCCCTCTCTCTCCCTCCCTCTCTCTCTCTCTCCCACTCTCTCTCTCTCTCTCTCTCTCTCTCTCTCTCTCTCCCTCCCTCCATGTGGGCAACATATTGCAAATGAACACAGTCTTCGCAGCAATGGTGGCTCAAGAGGAGTAGCTTAAATTAACAGACAGAAAGCGATATTGATAGGGATAGACAAAGTGAGAAAGAAATGTAGAGAGAGGGACAGAAATTGAAACAACGGTGGAAGTGTGTATGGAGACAAAATGGCAGTTGGGCTTTAGCTGTCCGGCATGCTAGCAGCAGCACTGGGCACATTCCTGCTGCAGGGGAGCGAGAAAAAGAGAGACAGAGATAGAGAAAATATGAGCAATAATTGGAGGAAATAATAGCAGCCATGAGGGAGAGAGAGCTACGTAGCAATGTTGTAAAAGTGTTTTTCTGCATAACAGTGTTCACGTGGCCAAGTCTCGACTGCTCCTCCTTTCCAAGAGGGAGGGAAGGGCGAAAGAGGCGTAAACAACACCAAGGAGGAGCCCTGCAACGGTAGAAATGGAAGAGAAGAGGAGAGACGAGAACAGAAAAGAAGAGAGGACGTCCAGCCTGAGCAGTAAAAAGACCAGGCTCACCATGTGCACCTGGTGAGAAGGCACCTCTCGTACCATCCTGTTTAAGCTTGGTAAGAGACCAGGCACCGCTGGTACCATCCTGTTTAAACTTGGTAAGAGACCAGGCACCACTGGTACCATTCTGTTTTAGCCTGGTAAGAGACCAGGCACCACTGGTACCATCCTGTTTAAGCTTGGTAAGAGACCAGGCACCACTGGTAACTATCTTGCCAGTCCTTTGAGGGGAAAAGCGAAACCAGTCTATATACAGTGTTCCAACAGTCTGTTCGAGTTATGAATTGTTAAAAAACTGACTATTTTTCCCAAAAGAATGAACATAAAATGGATTAATCTGTTCCAGAGCCCCAGATAATTGCGTATTTAGACCTTCACACAGTATTTCATGTATAATAACTTACATTTACATTTAACCTGGATAAACAGTAATAAAATAACAATAACATCTTTATCACTTCTTTATTCTATAAAGCGAAGCAATATCACACACGCACATCTCGCTTTCATGCGTCAAGATAATGTACTTCTTCAACTCGATCGTTGTACGCACTATGTTCCGCTTATCCTGAGCACCAGCACTACTTCCCTTATTTTGTTTGAGAAGCGAATTGTTCGACTTCAGAAACGTTCAAATACAGAGGTACCATCTACAACAGTGAAAATACCAGTAACAGTCTAAGCCATCAACATTAGTCTATATATCATAACAGTCAATATACAATTAACAACAATCTTAACCATCCAAGACAGGCTATATCCCATCAACATCGTATATAACATATTTAACTGTCAACCATCAACCACAATCTACCAGCAACACTAATATGCCATCAACACCAGTCTATATACCATCAGCTACAGTCTAAACCATCCTTTCCCAAACTAAGAGTTTATATTTTAACAATGCCATAATATATTAATTAATTTAAAGAAAAAAAAAAAGCCTTTAAAATCATCCTTGCGAATCATTACATTGCATCGCATGGCAACTGTATTTACATCTCACTCATGCTAGTCTTGGTAAAAACTTGTTTCAATGAGACTTATCATCCGATCACGCCAGGATGCATTTACTGTCAGGTCTTGACAGTTTCAGATTGAGTCTTGCTCATATTGTGATCCAATTAGCTTTTTTGGCATACACCACCACAGCAGTGCTATGCAGCTATAAATGTCAGTTTCAGTTTTCAGGACATTCCTGGCGGGCGGTCATTATTGCAAACCTTGTCAAACCCGTGGGGAACTCTGCTTACCCGGACCAGCCACTAAACCTTGACGAACAAACCTATTTTCTATAGCCTCTCAACAGCAATACATGACTGCACAATGGATGTCAGGTCAGCATCATTCTAAAATAAGTTAGTAAAATTAATCAGAACTTTGCTACATGTTGTTGTTTAAGGCTGAGGGTATAAGGGAGGGGGTAAAAAATAGAGAGTTGAGAAATGGGTGAGAAATAGAAAGTGTTAAAAAGTGTCATTTAAAAGTGTTAAAAATGGCGTGACCTTGAATTTTTTAAAGACATTTGATTATTGCTGTGATCTTGTTTCTGTTGTTCTGTGAACTTTATATACTTGAGCACACTCCCCACTCCGGCAAATCTTTCAAGTTCAGAATACAAGTTCGTAATGAGGTGGTGAGATATTTAACATTACAGACTTAAGATGAGTGCTGCGTTGCACAATGTTGAGTTTTGCACAAAGTACATCACAGTACTTCTCAAATTAAACAAATACATTTCACATACATCATTAACAGTATACACCATCCACCAACAGTCTTAACCATCTGCAACATGTTATGTGGGTGGGAAAATTGATAGTAATAATTTGAGTAGCGGAATTATATGCTTCCACAAAACTAAATGTAATCATAGCAGAAAAATATGAATGGTGACATCCTACAGAGGGCCTTATAGTACATAGGGCATGTAGTTGATTCACTCAACTGATCAACTGATCTGTTCTGTTCATATTAAATTGCAGAAACAATCAATTGATCAATCAGTTGTACAGTGAAACCTCAACATTTTCCAAATTTCATTAGTTCCAAAAGGCTGTTCGAGTTGTGAATTGTTCAAAAACTGAAACTATTTTTCTCATGAAGAATGAATGTAAAAATAGATCAATCTGTTCTAGAGGCCAAGATAATTGGATATTTAGACCTTCACACAGCATTTCAATGTCAGCTGCCTAGTATTGCAACATCAGCTGCCTTTATCACTTCTTTATTCTTTAAAATCATAAATATTGTCAATTTGGGCATGCTATAAAAGGTATAAAGATCATGCTTTGAGATGATTTCCTTCTTCAACTCGATCGTTGTACACACTATTTACACTTTTCCTTAGCATCAGTGCTACTTCCCTTCTTTGGAGGCATGATGGAGGACTTAGTTATACAGTAAATGCATGTTCAAATGGAAAAAAGAGGCACACAATAGAAAATAATGCAAAGCAACTGCTGCACAGACCAAAGCCTGCTCCAGCGTGAGGCCCTACGAGGCTCTGCGGCGTACACACTGTCCCCATGTCACCAAAGTGAGTTCAGACGTACTCGCTGTCCCCATGTCACCAAAGTGAGTTCAGACGTACTCACTGTCCCCATGTCACCAAAGTGAGTTCAGACATACTCACTGTCCCCATGTCACCAAAGCCTATGAGTTCAGCGGCGTACTCCCTGTCCCCATGTCACCAAAGTGAGTTCAGAAATGGTGGAGTTCTGGGACGACATCTTTTAGTTTGAGAAGCCATTTGTTCGACTTGAGATGGGTTTGAGTACGGAGGTTTCGCTGTATTGTATTTTTACCAACTCACAATATTTAGATAATTGCAAAATATATCATGTTGGCATTCAAAGATCATAATATTGAATCTCAATGTCCCTTTAATTCCAGTCCTTAACAACAGTCTATATCGCCAACAGTCAACCATTATCAAAAGTCTACATGCTACCAATAACAGTGTACATCTACTATACACCATCAACACATGTATATTAGGGTGGCCAATTTTTACATGGGAATTTTTTTTTTCTAAAATTTCACAATGCACACCCTCTCATTCTAGGAGGTTAGGTGAAAAATAAATGCAGTTTAAATTTCTGGGAAATCCAACAAGTAAATGTGGTCCCCCAGAGGCCTCAGAATTCCCAATGTTCACTGAATTAAACAAAGTTTTCGCCATTTTCGCCAATTCTGTTGTTTTGCGCCTGTTGTTCCTGGTTGAAGTTGTCAGAATTTTCAGATGCTGTTCCAGCCAATATGCAGGTATGACATTATGATTTTGTTATAAATGTAATTTCTACAATATCAACTGGTATTAAAATCAAGCAACTTTCAACTAAAACGCAACAAACTAAATAATCATTGCTTTCATTAATTTTAGAAATCCACAAAAGGTGCAACTGGGACCACCACACAGTCGTTAACATCCATTTGGTTGGTTGGCCAACCAATTCCATGTATTGAGGGACCATGTCAACTTCCTTAGAGGACAGGCCCTTAGAAGGATTTATTTTGAGATGAAGAATAACAAAACAACGTTGCCAGCTGCCTGCAGTATAGTTGCAGACGAGATTCTGTCTTTCTGGGCGAAAGCCAACATTGCCACCAGAGCAAAAACCCATGTTGTCGCAAAGTTAAAAAAACTGCATGAAGAGCATGCAAAAGTTGCGAAACATAAGAATCGACAAACAGCTACACAGAAGTCTTTGGAAGCAGACTTTGCAAAAAACCTAAATGTACTCTTTGAAATTGCTCATGCTGAATGGGAAAGTCTAACTAAAATCCATGAAGATAAGCAATTTCTCATAGACCAACGGGGACCTCGACAGATGGTTATGACGACAGAGGATATGACGTATAAGCTTGCTGCTGAAAAGTACATAAAACGCAAACAGGAGGAAAAGCGTCACCAATGTCATATTCAATCAAATCCAGAGTCAACATTGACTGGAGTAGCTATCGCAGAGGAAAGTTCTTCGGATGATGACGATGGTGAACAGCATCAAGCTTTTCAAACCTCCACCAAAAAACATCAGTTGCCTGCGATGCCACAGTGTCTGTCTCAACGATGCATCATTGATGATGAAAACTTTAATGCAGCACTGGACAGAACCGTGAGTGTTTGTCTGCACGATGTATGCATGTTTTTGGTTTGTGGCACCAGTGGCAGCGTCTGCCCCTCTACATGACCTAGCAATGCTAAAGCTGGCCGAAGACTACAGCAAAGTCGACAACAACATTTCTCAGATAATACTAAGTAAGATGCGGCTTCATCTTTGGTATTTGAGTGAGGACCATGCTGCTGTGACGTTGTTCTCCCCTGATGCCAGCAATGAAGAAAAGGAGGCAATAGTCAATGCCCTACAAAGAGAGCCATTCGCTGAAGCTGTGCGACGCCTTGCTCCTATCAAGATAGTCAACTTCTAGGGCCTTTCTGTTGCAGTTTGTCACAAGTCGTACTCTCAACCTGTTCCAGGCACTTGGCCTATCACAGCAATTCCTGACCTCTTCAGTTGCTACATGGTCTGATCAAGCTGATTATGTTGCAGCATCTAAGATTGTTCATGCACTGAAAGTGGTGAATGATTGTGCCGAGCGTGCTGTTAAACTAGCCACGGACTTTAACGAGGTCCTCACAAAAAAAGATGACCAGTGCCAGATGCTGTACCAAGTGGTCGAACATCATTGCAAGCTTGTGCCAACTAATGCAACCAAACTCATTTGTTAAACACTGAGACCTATTGAGATTCAATATTTTGACAATGTTGTTTGATATGTACATTTTATGTTGGATGTTACTTTCATTCTTTTAGATGTTGTAATTAAGAATGACTGAATAAATCTCTTCCATTGTGAATTCAAATGTCTTGTTTGTCTTAAAGTTGCCATAGGTTATGGTGTTATTTTCTGAAGCACTGCTTGGCTCCATTGATATTTTTTAACTATTAGAGATGTGACGCAGCACAGTCTTTTTCGTCAAATTTTAAGAGGCCTTGGGGGACCACTTAGACTTCTTGGATTTAAGTAAAATTTTTACAGCATTCTTTTTTCATAATTTCTCCTAAATTGAAAGGGTGTGCGAATTGAAATTCAGGAAAAAAATATTTCGGGCCACCCTAATGTATATGTACCATTAACAACATTCTATACATCAACAGACTTAACCATTGACATCAGTCTATATACCATCAAAAACCGTGAATGATACCATCTACAACTGTGACAATACCATTAATTATTTGCTACAGGCAGAAAAATCTAATGTTGTGGCTGCGCTTTTAAACACAGCAGGAACTGCTAGTTGTGGGCAGGGTTTGGCTGATCTAAAACTTGTCGGATGGCTAAAACTGGCCTATGATAGTCCAGATCAAGAGGCATTGCAGTGGATCCAGTTCCCTTTGAAGCACTGCTGGATCTGGTTTCTTAATCAGTCCTTCCCAACCCTCAGCTCTGCTGCCGGCCTCCCACAGATTTTCCAATAGAACAGCTTTCATAGCCAGTCAAGGGATGGGTTCTAGGTTGGGTAGTTAGGGCTTGGGGTGGGGGCAGGGATCCAGTGGGGCAAGGAATGCAGAGGGCAGTGGTGTTCGCACTAAGCTATCAGTTTGGAAACACAAGGCATTTACAACATTCAAAACCTCTGTAATCAGCCATTAGAAGCCATTGTCCCACCAGAAGATTCAGAATGTGCTGTGTTGCTTGGGAAATGGATCGATAATGAACAGATTTACAGAGAGGCAGGAGGCAGTGTATATTCTCAGTCAAAGACAACAAAACGACAAAATGCCGCAAGTCTAGAGGGACATCTTGGCCTCTCACAAGTAGCATTGATGATAGCATTTCTAGCAGGTCATACCAGCTAGGGGCGGCAGTAGCTCAGTGGGTAGAGCGGGTCGTCCACTAACCAAAGGTTTGGCGATTCGATCCCCACCTCCAACTGTCCACATGTCGTACCTTACAAATGTACTGATGACCAACACAGTACTGACGGATGTACCCTGATGCACCCACCTGAATATGAGGAGGGGGAAGGACATGCTTACTCCATACAGAAAGGCTTCTGTTCGGTTTGAACCTGAGACCTTGTAGACCTTCTAGTCATGGTCAAACAGAGCTAAGTAGAGAGTCCTCGTGACTCAGCCCATAAAGTTAAGACTTTCACAAACCTCAGATATAGCCAAACAAGAGGAGCAGAAATTGAAACCACAACAAAGTTCCTCACCCAAGGCTATCACAGAATTTGATAAAAACAATAACAGGGCCCACACATAATGAAAAAAAAGTGTGAGAAGAAAACTAGAGTAAAAAGAGGAAGGCAGGCAGTCAGACCAAATAGGCTTAATAGCAGACCACAGAATATTCAGGCGAGATGAGTTGGGAATAAAGAAATAACATTCAAGAGCTTTGAGATAAACACTGCCTAGTTACTGCTGCATCACCCTCACAGCCAAAGCACTGTCAATACACACACACACACGCACACACACACCAATTATTTTGGGCTGTGAGTCTATTATGGTTAATCAGGAACTAAATTGGAGCGATTAGGAGCTGATTGGAGGGCCTGTCGCTCATATCACCTAATTCACAGAAACAGGGGGTATCTGGAGGTAGACACACACTGGTAACTAATTGGCTAATAACATGGAAGGGTAGTGGGCGATGGAGGGGTGGTGGGGGTCGTGCAGGTTATAGAGAGGAGGGAGGTCAGACACACTAAAAGGACTGGTCAATTATTGATGAAGAAAGGAGGGGAGGGGGAGACAGCACACACAGGCTGAAGGGGTTACATTTCACATTACATCACCACACTCTCCTCTTTCTGATGCCCAGGCCTGGATCGTGTCCTTCCTCCCCCTGTACTCTTCTCTCTCACGATCCCCTCCTCCTCCTTACACCCTCCCACTGACTTCACCTCCCAAGAAAACCACACCGTCTTCAGCCGGCACGGCCATTAACCCATGACGGTCCACAAAAACACAGACCCTGATACTTGTAGCTCTCTCTTTCAGAGATCTCTGTTCGGGTATGAGTCTGTAAGAGAGAAATGCTTTTCTCTACTAGAGAAAGGCTAGATGTGGAGAAAGAAGGCGTGAGTTAGAAAGGGTGGTGGTATAGAGAGAGGTTCTTTGAAGAAATCCTACACCCTGATGAGCTAGCGTGACACCGGCTCTTGTCCGATCACCTCATCATTAGAACAACACAGAGAACAAACAAGCAGGTGTATTGTATCTAAATATCAACTATTTAATAGTGCTCAGTCTGAACATTGTAATATTCAGAAATTCGTTTGTTACGTAGGTATTCAAATCTCAATTTAGTAATCGGTTGTTTGTTTTTTTAATGATAAATAAATTATTTTGTATATTTGTCTATGTATATTAGTGAACCACAGGGAGAAGGATAGGTTACATATTGTCCAAATATCCCAGTTATGTCCAAGTGAGAAAATGAAAAATATATATGTAAGATATGTATGAGGTGCGAGACATCCCTAGTTCTAGATTGCTTCACGTCTCAATTTGCGGTAGCAATAACCGCCATCCGAATCGCCCGACCAAACATTTATACCCAAATTATACTTTGTAAATTTCATATTTGGATATTAAAACATGAGGTGATCACTTCGGTAGCCCTTTGACACCTGCCATCCAGTTTGAGAATCGACAAGACCCACACAGAAACATTCAATTAACTGGTTGGAATTATAATAATATTTATCAAATGTTCTAGGGTTCTCCCCAAACCCTTTGCTTTCCATGGTGGAACTCCCATTAGTCAATCAAAGAAATAAGAGGTTGGGGCAAGTGGGTGGGCGGGGGGCTAGTGGGTTAAGAAGGGTCTTAATAATTAGCAGCAATTTCAATGTTTAAACAAGGCCAAAAGACAGCAAAAAGCCTGACCTTCTAATAATAATTTGTTGGTAGTTTAATAACCTTGTAGTAATGTTTTTTCCTTATATGGCGATCCATCACCTCCAATAGAAAAAATCCACTGGCGTCCATAAAGCAATCCTCAATGATATTGTAGTTTTCCATTTTGTGCTATTGAATAACACTATAGAAAATTAAAAATGATCAGTTGATGTATACACAATTCTTCAGCAGTGGTCTCTGCTCTCCGCAGCACTAGTGCTCAGGGCTGCCAACTTTCACACGTTGAGACTCAAACAAAAGACAAGCTATCATGCCACACCTTGTCTAGTACTTGTCTGTACTCAGTCAATTTGTGAGCTTTTCCGCTGTTACACAAAATTATCGTATAATATAAAATACATGATTTTATGAATCCGTAATTTTAAACATTTTAAAAACATGTTCTCTTGTAGGTTCTCTGAAAACTTGGCAGCCCTGCTAGTGCTAATCAAGATAAGAGCATGTGAATAAAAGACACATATGCACTTTTCTGGATGACTGATCACCAGAAAAGGAAAAACTAATTGTTATTGGTTACTGTGAGTATAATGCCTAATTACCAGTTATCTTTAGGAACAGATTTTTGATATAAGAGGAGGAGGACAAGGAGTGCAAAGAGTTGGTTTGTGAGGAAATAATTAATTTTACAATTTATTTCAATTGAGATTATCTTTTCAAATGACTGTACCCAGATGGATGGTACAAGCCAAAAAACATTGCAAGCATTGAGCAAGCATTGTGAAATTCGTTAAGGTGCCACCAAGAAAATGTTAGTGCCACCAGTGCCACCAGTAAAACATTTTAGTCTCGCCCTGAACTGAAATGATAGATTTGAGTAGATCATATGCAGGGTTTTTCTGATCATGAGCACACACGTACATGTGTACCATGCCTTAAACTGGCAAATTGCCGCTGTTCTGTATTTCACTATTTGGCAGTTTTATTCCCGGCGCACTGTGCAGATTACAATTCAATGCAACCAGATTGGCATAATGCCGCAATTGCAGTAGTAAATGACAGCAACGCAGAGAGAGCAAAGCTTTCTCGAAAAAAAATATATACTCAAAAGGCATTTTTGCAAGTCCAAGTCTGAAGACTATGAGAGGCAAGTCCAAGTCAAGTACCTTGTGATAATGGTTTTAATAGGGTTGCTCTGATACAATTTTTTCATTACCAACAGTTCTTTCATTTTTCTTTAATTAAAAGGCTTAATTTTCAGGTGGCCCATTTCCAAACTTTGTAAAACATGAATACAGTAAATGAATACATACACGACTGAATTGTATGCGCTATAAGTAATATACTATTTTCTTATATTGTTCCCTGAAAATATATAATTACATAACTTGATGCGATGCTGCAATTAAACAACTTAACTGTGCTTTAAACCATCGCAGTTTTGTAAGGTAAAGGCTCAGCTACACCAAGGGTCTCTTCTTCTATCTTCTGCTTTTACAAATGGCAGATTATGGTACATTAGCAGTGTTGCACAGTGAGAAAACATTTACAAAGACAGAAAATTGCCACTGTAACCTGCAGGCTGCAGACAGAACAAAAACTAAATTACACCATTGTAGCACTGCAGGCTCGAAATTGCAACCATTTTGGTCACGTATGCTTCCGAAATTTAATCTGTGCAACCTCAAAATAAAATTGTTCAGTTGCAACCTTTTCTTTTTTCAGTACAACGTCCCTTCTCTGTATGTGCGCTACTTACTTAGTATGTGCCATATTAATTTACCTTTATTTGTATTTGTATTTTGTATTTGTTGGTACATTAATAAGTGCATTAAATGAGAGGTTCAAATTAAATACAAAAAACCTGCCATAGCAAGTTACCAATACATCTTCAGCGTGAGTGAGGGCTGGCGCTACCATTGCAAGTTGGCTGGGGTGTTCCCGGGGCATGTACCAGTTTTGTAGGGGGGATTATTGCTCCCCGGGTAGAATGTGTACCATTAAGGGTCAGTCCTTGTGACAGCAACCCGCAGTCATTTGCTGCATGTCTTTCCATCTCTGTAACACTTTCCTGTCTAATCTCTACTAAAAAAATGAGGGATGAAAAATGCCTCAAAAAAATCTTACAAAAAAACATTATATATGCAGAATTGTTAGCACTTAACTTGTAGCCTGGGAACCAGATGAATCTGCGAGGTCATGTTTTATTTGCTCTTTCAAGATGGTCTGACCCCCTTCAGTTCTGACAGATTTCCAGATGACTTGCCTCAGGTTGGGCCAATCAGAGGATCAATTGTAAACAACCAAGATGGCTCTAGCGGCATAGCGATGTGGAACGGTCTGTTAAATCTGGTACCATGAAAGTAATAAACAAACTGGATGGTTTATATAAGAAAGTATGCGCTATACTTCCCACAGCATCTAGTAAAACCAATTGCAATACAATTACATTTACATTTAGGGCATTTAGCAGACGCTTTTGTCCAAAGCGACTTACAATCAGTACATTTGTCATACATTTGTGGGGTTTGGCATGTGGACAGTTGGAGGTAGGGATCGAACCACCAACCCTCCGGTTAGTGGAAGACCCGCTCTACCCACTGAGCTATGACGTTTCGATATGTCAAACATTTCATTGCTCTGGT
>OMKI01056393.1:19912-31862 GCA_900302315.1 Phycis blennoides
TAGCAGACGCTTTTGTCCAAAGCGACTTACAATCAGTACATTTGTCATACATTTGTGGGGTTTGGCATGTGGACAGTTGGAGGTAGGGATCGAACCACCAACCCTCCGGTTAGTGGAAGACCCGCTCTACCCACTGAGCTATGACGTTTCGATATGTCAAACATTTCATTGCTCTGGTTGGTTGGTCCATCCAATTACGTCAAGAGGCATTTTGGTCTGCGCCCGTTAAATAATGCTTCATGGAAGTCTTAAATTAACTGAGAGGTTCCAGACTAATACACATTTGCGAATTGGTCAGGATACTGAACGTTAGTCTTGTGGAAATATAATTTCCATAAGTTTAAGTTTAATGTTATTTAGTTATGTATTTAAGGATGTCTGTTATTGTACTTTTCAGTAAGGAGGCTATGCTGTATCTATATGTGCAGGTAGAGAAATGGACAGCGATGCTGTTCTCAGGTCCTCTACCAGGAATCAGCATTGGTGGTAAATAAGCTTTGGTCATCGTAATGACCGCCTCTATTTCGTAAGTATAGGAGTATAGTAATGTTTTTGGCAGTAATGGTGTTTCGGCCATTGTTTAGAAATGGTCATTATGGGGTCATTATGGGGTGGCATTGTTCTGTTTGAACTGACACAGCGATTCTAATGCAAGATCTAGAAAATGTTCTGATTTAGTTAGCCTAGGTTACGATTTACGTTTATTTAGGACCTTACCTTTCTGATAAATGTACTTATTTCTGACAAATGTACTTATTGTAAGTCTCTTTGGACAAAAGCGTCTGCTAAATGCCCTAAATGTAAATGTACATTACTACAATTCTCTCAAGATATCACAAAACTTAAGCTTATTGCCAACACAGAACCCCATGATACTTTCTGATGTACAAGGCGTACTGCGCATCAGGATTGTTGAACAAAATGGCATGGTTGCAAAGGTACAGGAGTATATCTGCAAGCCGTCATTACATAGCTTAAGACTGGTGAGAAATTATAAAAGAAAGATCATAAAAATAATTGCCAATGCCAGAAAAACCCTGCTATAGAAAAACAAGCTATAGATCTTGCCTACAGCGTATTTGAATATGCCTACATCACTTGAATCAGGCTTGAATGTTAACGGTAAGAGAATACTTCATACATGTTTTTCATGTTGCACCTACAACAAAACCTTTTATGTGCAAACGCTGAACTACTGCCACCTTTTTTTTTTATCAATGGGGGATTTGTCATGATCAGATGTCAATACTGTGTGCAATCACAGAACAGAGTTCTCCATAACCACAGAGACTGGCCACTGTCTTATTTCATAGATGTATTAAGGTGAATGAATTAAGGTGTATTATGTTAGCCTATAATAGATAGACTGGTCAACCGGTGGCCAGGATCATAATAATTGGCCCGATGTGGCCTACGGATAATGTTCACCCTGCAGATGACTGATGAATTTACTGGAGCAAGGTTGGGCACACAGCTTTTGACCTGCTTGTTACCGCTGTAGAGCTAACAAGATACACTTTTAAGCAGCAAATGTAATGTCCCGTCCATTCAGAGTGGCTCTACAGAGAGTGCTGCACGGTGGTTTGGCTTGGAAGCCCCGCCTCCTGGTCCGCCCTGCTAGAACCCGGGACTCAGACCGGTGATCTTTGTTGACCGTCACATCGCTAATTCCAGTGGGAAAAACTGTTTAACATCCAATCTTTCCAACTTAAATTTCTACATTTAAACTGCATAAGTTGCTATTGAGATGTGTGATTTGTTTAATAAACCACCACAGTAGTGCTCTTCGGCTGTACGTGACATGTTCAGTTTTGATGTCATGACGAAACAGGTGTCATTATTGAAAAATGTGTCAACCGCAAGGGGTTAACTTGGCCTACCCAGGCTAGCTACTTAGCATTGGCAAACAAACGTATTTTATACAGCCTCAACAACAATGCATGTCTGTGCGTCTGCAAAGGCTTTTGAATATTGAATTACATGTTCTGCTCAAAACATGTCAAAATATGGATATAACCATAAGCATATAACACCAAACATGATTTTAACATTGCAATTGCAAAAAAAAAATATATATATTGTTTCGGGGACCAACTACATTTCCGCGGGACCTACTCAAATGAGGCAGTCACTACATTAAAAACAACCAACTTCAATGATAGTAGGCTAATAGAAGCAAACATTTTCTTGATTTTGAACCATCATGCATCCAACCATTGTTTATCTAGCCAACAACAATGATCATCAACAATTGATTATTTAACAATCGATTTTTTAACCATCATCTAACTCCATGGCCAGCAAACCCACTAACTGCTCCTATCCTGTCTCCGACATTTGAGCAAAGGAGCGATGCATATTGTCCAATTGTGCTTTGAGCATGACCGTAGAGTTTTAGAAAAGCATTGTTGTAGAATATGCACACCATTAACACATCGCTGTCTCACATACATCTTCGCTATTCTCAAGGCCGGTGTCTCAGCATGGAGGAACTAATTAAAGGAAGCCACGTCTCCTAGAGAGGCTGTGTGGGTGTAGAGCTCCATGTGCTCATGGGGTGTGGGTGGGAACACATTGCCAGGTGGGGCTGGGGAAGGTCTACATCAACGCCACAGCTCGGAGCTAGAGCTAAACACAAGTGGAGCAGCGGGGGTGAGATACACATACAAACTCAACACAAATGCAACAAGATCCTCTGTATTGCATAACAATGCTCACAAATGAACAAAACAACAGAAATAGATGGTACAGTTATGTAGTACAACACATTTCTATCATAGATTAAGGATTTCTGTAGCATTTGTAAATATCAGCATATTTTAACAAAAACCCAACAAACCCTCATTTCTATGAATATCAAGAAGCTTTCATTGCCTCCGTGCTTGTATTTCGGTGAAGAAAAGGTTATTGTAGAGGTATGTCTGTAGAGTGAGACAGAGACAGAGAGAGACAGAGATAGAGAGAGAATAGAGAGGGAGGAACGATGTGCCATGTGTGTGACTGGCCTCATAAACATCATCCCTGCACGAAACAACATCATGGGCAGCTAATCTACTAATCTCGCCGTCACTGACAATGTATTCAGGATCACGGAGAGATTCTTGGTGCCTCTACTCTGTTGTTGCCTAGATGACTCCGCCCCTCCCCCAATACTACCTCCCCTCCCCCTGACTGCGGCAGGCAGGCAGGCATGCAGGGCAGATGGTATACTAGCAAGCAGAATGACCCAAGCTAGCGTTCCTGCCTGGCTTGTTTTGAACCTGCAGTCCTGGGCCAGTGCTCATTTTAAATACACAAAGGCCTTTCATTGCAGCCAGCTAGGGAGGGAGCTAGCCATGTAGCTAGCTAGCTGCCTCTCCTTTAACACACACACACACACACACACGCCTAGCCCATCCTCTTCTCTGCTTTTGCATTACTTCAAAAACAATTCACCTCTTTTCTATTATCACCATGGAGAATGGCAAGAGGAAGCTAGTTATGTGGCTGCTTTAGGTCGCACAAGCCCCCCCCCCAAAAAAGCATAATTTAAACACAAACACGCTTATTTGCAGAACATACAGTCTAATCTGGCACCATTTAGTGCATATATATAGCTAGAGCATAATAATCAGGACAATGGTGATATTGAAAATAGCAACAATGCTCCTGTCCACACCTGTAGAATAGATGGTATGTAAAGACAGTCCTGTCTGGCATGTACACAACAGTTGCATGCCGATGGGCCAGAATTCGATGCAAACAATAACTGGATAAAATAGAAGTACCCTCAAGCCACAAAGGAAAGCCTCTCTCTACTGCAGGGTTTGAAGTGTATACCCAGAGCTGTTAGTTTGTGGCAAGGACAAGCCAAGAGTCGTAGTTGCGCTGGGAGGGGAAAACAACTGTTGCATAGCAATTGCTAATGGGTCGGCTAATTCTGGCTATGTGGTGTTGTATAACAGAAATGTGTTGGGTTGTAGGTGGCAAGTACTTAGTATTATGGTTGGAGTGCGTGTTAAGAACATTAAAAAGTAAAAAAATGTATGTCGCTTTGGATGTTGCGATGGGTGCATTGTAATGAAATAAACGGTTGTAGGAGGAAAATTCTTGGAAAATGTTACAAAGTTTCCAAAAACTAGCTATGTAAATTCAACATAATAAGCCATCACACCAATGAGTGTTTTCTAGTTTTAAAATCTCAACCCACAAAATGCTATGACATGTGGGGCGGCAGTAGCTCAGTGGACAGAGCGGGTAGTCCACTAACCGCAGGGTCAGCGGTTCGATCCCCTTGATCCCCCTCCTCCTCCAACTGTCCGCATGTCGAACCCCACAAATGTACTGATTGTAAATCGCTTTGAACAAAATCGTCTGCTCAATACCCCTTTACACGTGTTAGCATATAGCTAACTACAGCTGTTTAACAGCTTGCTGGACATAACACAGCTACTGTAGACATTCCCCAGCAAAGTATCGTCAACTATGCATCACCCCTCAGCAACGAGCCAAGGACTTGGTGAGAAATTGTGTGATCATTGTAAAAATGAAAAACAAACATGATTAAGATATGTTTCCACTGAACAGGTTTTTTCTTACTATATCTTACTTTAACCACACGGTGAAAAATGTGATTATCCCCCCGACAAGCTAATTATTAGTAGATTCTAGAATTTGTTTGAACATGAACACAGTTCAGTGTTCCTCGTCTCCATTACTCGCCTTCCCTCCACTGGAATGAGAAACAAAAAAAACCATTGCAGTTAAGAACTATCTCCTGCCGGTTGCCTAGCAACTTACGCAAGCAAGGCATGTGCTTGCTTGTGCGAGTACACACATAGTGACAGAGAAAAACACACACACCCTTGCTATGTTCAAAAGACATACTTAACATTAAAGTCTAATCTGATACCCTGTATTCAAGGCTCAGAACAATAACCCCTTGTCCTTGTGATAAAGGATTACTCCCCAGCACCAACAGTGAAACTATACCACACGCACGCTGTATTTAAATGTTTGATGCCTGGCCATGTGAGCCACGGGTGATGATGCCACAGCCATACCCATCTCCAACCAAACAGCAGAATGTGTGAACAAACATAACTAGTCTACTTGTATATCACCAATGGCAAAATTGGTAGCGGTGGTGCTGGTTGAAGAGAAGAGAAAATATGAGAGATGGAGCATAATGAAAAACCAGTGGAACAATGGTCACGCTTTTTGTCGTAAAGAGAACACGTTCAACTTTTACAGTTGGTGAATTTAACCAGCTTATCATTGACTTCCTAGTGAAAACTGATGTGCACAATTCTAATGACATCAAACTAAGCAGGTTTCTTGATGACATTATGAAGTCTGAATTGACATGACGGAGGTTTTGTGGGTTAAAATACCTGATATGGAGTCCAGCATTCCCGCTTGACAAAAACAAGTCTGGTGTCTTCCTGTGTGTAATCACTAATCAAACAAGCCGTGCCTCATAGAGCAAGAGACAGACTGAACCAAGCCAGGCACTGGAAGGCTGACTGCAGCTCCTCTGCAGGTAGCTCACAAGCTACCTGCTGTAGAATGCTAGTCAATGAGGATGATGTAAACAAGCTCCAACCAGCCTTGCAAGGTTTCTGTAATAACAAATAGTTGGGCCTGAGAATCAAGCATCAAGCAAAGGCCCAGACTTTGGGCCTTTGCTTGATGCTTGATTCTCAGGCCCAACCCATCCTCAATACCGTGAAGATACATCATAAGGATAAACATGGCTAGGATGATAACTCTGATGACAACTTCACAGGCCAACAATACACTATCCCTATCTAACAGGCAATCACCGAATGGCACAGAAATCATGTCTGTAATTGCCAGTACTGCATCTCTATTCCTCCCAACTGTTACGGGTCACATGGGTGTATATACACAAGTCTGTATTAGGCTTGTGCCAATTTGCGATTGGGTCGTAAATTGGCAATTGAAGGGACAATCGCCAATTAGTTTTTTTCCTACAGCAATACTACCAATATTAGGGTGATGTAAAAAAAGTGTACCATCAGAAAGTACCCTAGAAACCAGGGGTAGCCCACACGGTGCGCCCGCGAGCACCTGGGCGCCCACAGCGACCACGCGAGAGAAAAATGTTAATTTTTATTTAATTGTGTTGATCTTTTTTAATCAATAACACTCCGCACATCCTCAGAAGTCCGCAACATGGGTGTTATCCTGGACTCCTCCGCTCATTCCAGTAACACATCAAATCCCTCACCAAATCTGCCTTCTACCACCTCAAAAACATCTCATCACTTTTTGACTCCGTGGCAGAGACCCTTATCCACGCCGTCATCACATCCTGGCTGGATTATTGCAATGGAGTTCTGTCTGGGGTACCCAGCAAAGCCCTGGACAGGCTCCAGTACATACAGAACTCAGCTGCCAGGGTTCTCACCCGCACCAAGCCCTGGCAGCACATCACCCACTCCCTCATCCACCTTCACTGGCTTCCGGTCAAGTCCCGCATCTCCTACAAGATCCTCCTCCTCACCTATAAATCCCTCCATCACCTTGCACCTCAATACCTGACCGACCTCCTCCACCCCTATACTCCATCCCAGAATCTGTGGTCCTCTGACATGGGCCTGCTCATCACCCCCCCGCACCAGCCGGCGGACCTTCGGCGACAGAGCTTTCAGTGTGGCAGCCCCCACTCTCTGAACTCTATTCCGGCTGAGATCCGCAACGCCGCATCCATCGGCACTTTCAAAAGACACCTAAAACCGTACCTATTTCACAAGGCCTATGGTCTTAATTAACTCTGTCACCTGTGTTTTTTGTTTCTTGTTTTTCTTGTTTGTTCCCTTCATATGCTAAGTGTCCTTGGGTCCCTTGAAAGGCGCTATATAAATAGTTAATATTATTATTAACATTTGCATTGATGTAGACTTAAAGGCAATGGCTGTATTGAATTTAACATTTTAAAAACAAAAATGTTTTATGAACTCTGAACTTGTCTGGAAAGTTCGATATCACGTGCACTCTTTGCTGAGACAACCCAGCGAGCGCAAATCAAATGGAGAGCTAGATGGAGGTTATACCCTCAAAATAAAGAAAAACATGGCGGAAAAGCGAAAGAAAACTTGGAAACATTTTATGACAATACAAGTGTGTGTGTCTCATTTGCGGGGCGACTGGCGAAGGCACAATGTGGAGAGACATTACCTGTCACACTAGCTTCCATGCCAACTACCCACCTAGCAGTGCACTATGGGCCTTTGCCCGGGAGTCTGCTATAAACAGTGTGCACGTAGAATCCGTCTGAATATCAAAAAAATACTTTTAAGCTTGATTTAAGCTAGGTTTGATAGCAAAACCCCAGATATTTTCAATTTCCTGTTCTGCCAAAGGTGCACATGCACCAAAACAAAAAAAAAGCTTGTATAGACGAAGAACACTTAATACTCCGGTGCATGCGTACTCTCTATCTCAGCAAAGCAGTACAATTAAAATATCTGGTGTTTTGCAGACAAAGGCATCTTTAAGAGAATCTTAAGAATTTAAATTTGAAGAATTTGAAAATGATCTGTTTACCTGCCTGGACTTCTTTAGATTATAGCAAGCAACAAACACGGTCATATCATTGAGTTGTGAATGTTTCTTTTAGATATCTTCCGCTTGATGTTTAGTGAATGTCGAAATAATAGGCAGGAGGCGGAGAGCTGTGTTCAGATGGAGTCTACACTCGATTGGTAGAGTGATATCAGATCTCTAGAATCTGTGCCCTACTGCGCATTTAGAGATGTTTCTGGAGCAGAATGTCCACTGCCAGGTGTGGCCTGTGCCTCCTCATCATATCAGGCCAGAGACGGCAGCAGATGAGATGGTGCTGCTGTAGAACAGATGTCACGCAGCAGCATGTCTCTCTCAACCCACATCACTATTCCAACTCAGTGGCTCTGTAAAGAAGAGTAGTGCCCTTTTGCTATTGGCACTTTTCGCCATACCCTGTCAAACCGCGCTGCCTTTCCATTACCAGTTTAAATGCACCGAGCTGTGGCAAGTTGCACCTGAGATGAACCATCTCCGCAGTCTGACCAAAGTGAGCCCAACCAACCTCCAAGTGGGCTGTGGTGGCATCATTCCTGGTTGCCGTTTGGAGCAAGAAATCGTCTCTCAAATTGTAGGAATATAGACCTATAAACTCTACACAATGCCACTCACGCAGTATGGCATTTGTTCAACAGCATAACTCGTTATTATTCATTTGTTCCTATAACTTTTTAACCCTGATTAAATAGTAGTAATAGTGAGTAATAGAAGTAGTAGATAGTGCACCGCGCTGATTTTTGTTTGACGATATCTGTTGGTTAAACAAAATAGCTGGTTGAAATAGGACAGATTTCTTTCAGATTAGTCTTGCTCTAAAGACTGGACATTGGACAATATTAGATAGCTGATATTCAAAACGTTTTTCCCTAATATCAAGGACGTCGTGTGGCCCTCTGGGAAATGTGTGAAACATTGTCCAATGTGTAAACAAGTCAAATCAGAACTAAATAGTGTCTCAGTGAACTACTGAGATTAGGAAGCAAAAAATGGTGAATATTGGATGTTAAACAAAGATTAATCATCACAAATAGTTTTGTCGGTCTGAAAAAAACTAAATATATAAATGTCTCTTCAGTTTCACGGATGGCTATAATATATACTAAACAGGCTACAATAAGTGGAGGGTTGTGTCATCAAATCAAGACAAGCGCATCGTCAGTTAAAGACACACATTCAAGCGGTTAGCCCTGTTGAAATTGAGATGCAAATCCCAGCTGCGTAACACAGCTAGTCAAACCGGAGTCAGGCCAGTGTAATACAATGCAAAAAGGCTGTAGGCCTCCCCGCAATCGAGAGCTGATTCACAACATGGGATTCACAGGATCTCAATTCATATTATATTACAACAGGGAGCATTCCATACAGGGAAACTGACCTACTGCTGACTGTTACAGCCAAGTAAACTGTATTGTAATACATGTAAATAAATTGAGGTGAGACTAACAAATATGTATGACTTAAAGAGTAGCCAAACATGCTACTGCGGTAGTCAAACAACTATTATAAGTACAAGTATTATAGTACTGAAACAACAGTACTTAAGTAATGCAACATTAGTAGACAAGGGATGAAAGGAAACTTTAAATGTTTTCCTACATCAACCAAATTACCTTCCACTAACAAAGGCAAACCCTTTTGATGTCTAAACGAGGTGGTTTAAAGCATAGCTTGCTCTTTCCTATGATCCAAGGGGGAGAATCAGAACCTCCACTAAATATTTGAAGAGCTCTGCTAGAATTCGGCAGAGCTGAATGTCTTTGCCATGATTCTGTAGCCCTGCCCCCTCCTACACCCTGTTACATCATAAGCATGTTGAAAGCTGCTCTATATTTAGCAGCCTATCCCCCACCCCCCGCACTGCTTTGCACTACTCTGTCAGTGCCTGGTTTTCTCTCTCTCCCTCCCTTTCTCCCTCTCCTCTCCCCTCCCCCCACCAGGAGGGATGAGAAGGATGAAAGGAGAGATGAAAGAAGGGTCATATAAAGGAGGAGGGGAATGGAGTAAATAGACATGCTGTAAATAAACCTCTACACAGAGAAGTCACGTGTCACTCACACACATGCATGCATACTGGGCAGTCAGGACATGAGCAGCTCTGTAATGCCTTATCGCAATACTCAACTTCTGTGCAAAGCTTTGCTCTGCAACACCGGATTGTATGTGGACATAGGTACGTACAAACATACATATATCCATGCAGACGTACATACATACACACTAAAGAAGTATCACAGAGCCGCGGTGGGTTTTAAACATGGGGATAACGCGCTGCCCACACCTTCCTTGAATCATTTGTATATTTTGCATTGCGTTTGAATTGGAGCTGAAACAGTGGGTTCACTTACACTTCAACAACTGACCTGTGTACCAGATTTTGTCTACACCATAGCCCTAATATACTGTATATAAAAATGTATTTATCACAGACACACAGACAGAGAGAGACAGAGATACAGAGACAGAGACGGAGCGAGAGCGAGGTCGGGAGCGAGAGTACGAGTGAGCACGGGAGAAAAGTAGAGAAGGAGGAATGATGTGCCATGTGTGTGACTGGCCTTATAAACATCATCCCTGCATGAAATAACATCATGGGCAGCTAATCTACTAATCTCGCCGTCACTGACAATGTATTCAGGATCACGCTTGTGGTTTAGAGTGTGAACACAATGCGGCTGTTGGCTCCACAGTGACGAGGCATAAGAGATTCTGCCTGGAGACAGGCTGCCGGTCACCTGCAGCGCCCAACAGCATCATCACCTCCACCACAACATCCACCACCACCACCTCACCTAGTGTGATATACACTACAGGATGGGGGAAACACATTCCAGTAGCACGACTTTGCATCTCACTAAACTGTCAGCATTCAAAACAACATATTTCTTGAAGGGATGTCCAACATATTGTCCACTTATGTCATTATGATCATGTGATACCCTGGCTGTTTTTTATCTAAATGTACACATTCTTCTGTTTGGATATGAGCTTTGCGTTTAAAGTTTATTGTCACATACTAGATAATGTACATCATTACCAGCAGTGAAATTCTTGTAGCTTGGGTGAACTCAACTTAATAAATCAGCAGTTTTACAGTACTGCAGTGTATTGTTGGATATCAAATGGTGTATTGACATTTGACATCAATGGATTATTTTACCAATAAACTGTCTGGTCCATATGGAACACTTAGGAGAGCCCTGATTGGCTAGAAGAGCAGGATCGTACCAATAGTGTGAGCTACATCACGTCCACCATGTGTGGGGGGTGGGGTCTGCCTTGTTAAAGACACAACCCAGCATGTAGAGTCAAATATTTGGTCAATGGCCATTTTCTGGTCCAACAGCCATCATCCATCAACTGTTGCTATGGTGATTGCTGGTGGTTGATGGGTGGGGTTCTAGGCCAAGCACTGGTTTACCTAGCAGCATTGTGACACCGTTTGAATAGCAGTGACGGGACAGCAGGCTCTGGTTATAGAACTACGCTCAACTGGTGACGGCTGCTTCACACTGTTCCTACAGTCTGAGTGTATCTTCAGGTAATAAAGAAGAATACTGTACTCACTACGGTGTCCATGTCTTCCTAATGCTGACAGAATGCCGCAGTTGGCCTTTGCACTCATGGTTTACCTACTTGAGAATGATGGTTGGTCTGCGGATGGGTGTGGATTGTTGACATGTGCACAGCTTGGGATTGGCTGTGTTATTGAACCCCTATAATAAGCATGACTGAACTAAACCAACCAAAACTGTGAGGACTTTCTAAAAGGACGATTGAGACCAACTAGAAACAAAACTAGAAACGCAGAAAGCATAACACGTGACACATGAGTCACCATAGCATCAGCCTTTTGAATAATCGACCGAATGTCCACACACACACACACACACACACACACACAGATTGTGTGGTGTTCTGTCAGTCGGGCTAGCCCGCTTCTTTGAAGATGCTACACATTATCTGGACAGACCCTCTTCTCCACGGGGGTGGGCTTGTGTGTGTGTGTGTGTGTGTAGCAGAGTTTCTAGTTTCACCAACTCCCTTTCTTCTCACTGCCCCCTTCCCTCTGTCTCTCTCTCTGCCTTATTCTCCCTCTTCTTCCCGTTTTCTCTCCCAATCCCCTCCCAACCCCCCTATATGTATTCAAAGTGGGCCGGCCAACAGGCAGTTGCTATAGCGACACTGGAAGGGTTAACCCTATTGGGATAGCATGAAACTGGTGGAGGAAGAGGTGGGAAGCAATCACCTAGAACACACACACACACACACACACACACACACACACCCCCACAGCAATGTCTTCTTCGGACCCACTCAGTCCGACACAAAACTAGTGAGATGTTCGTTCTCCTGCTGCGTGGTCACAAGTGAGACCGTGTGG
>OMKI01056393.1:34022-44442 GCA_900302315.1 Phycis blennoides
GTCTCTCTCTCTGCTTCCCTCTGTGTCTCTCTGTGCATGTCTCTCTCTCTCTGCTCCGCTCTGTGTCTCCCTGTGTGTGTGTGTGTGTCTGTCTAACTAGTATTGTAAACATGGTCCATCCTGTTCTGCCGGTTTAGCCTGAGAATCCATGGAAAACAACATAATGCAACACTACACCACAATGAGTATTAATGGAATATGTACACATGAGTCTTAGCCGTTATTAGGGCTCTCACAATTTTTTAATAAGTGCCTGACTGGCATTGATCAACATCACCACAAACAAATTCAAATAACTGCCACAACCGCCGGCAACCAAAGGATTTCTGCGACAAACTCGTCCAGGAGAATTCTCTGTTCACACTGTGAGCTCACTGTTACAGTGAGCTCACAGCTTACTGTTAGGCAGCTTACTGTTGGGCTGCATTTGGCTTGTTGATTATCTCCATATCTAGGGAGAAACCTACTTGATGCTTTACCATGACAAAAAACTTGCATTACAATTGAACAGTGTTAAATTGAGGTGGCCATGGTATGGTGCCAGTAGGTACTTCCAAAATGATGTAATCATCTACGACAGTATGTGTGTCAAGTGATGATGTTCTTTGACATATTTATGATTTGTATTTAGTTATTAGGTCTATTAATGTAGAACTATAGGTCATAGCTTACAACGAAAGGTCCTTTTACATTGAACACGATTATTCATTATGGTTTTCCCATGTCAAAAACAATAATTACAAATCAGAGCTGAATGGGACTGCACACTTATGCTGCGATTTCCGTTTTCCAAAAAAATTTTTTTTAATCGCACCAAGGTCGAATTTTAAGGGGCTATAGTACAACGCCAAGGTGTGTGCATGTATAGATGCATGGAGCTCCTGACCAGCAGTTGATTTTGATGTCCGTGTCAGAGAGAGAACTCCTCTCACTTATATATAATGCTATGTATAATGTGTGTGTGGATATGTGGCGCTCTGTCTGGCCAGCTGTTGATTTTGATGTCTGCATTCCGGAGGGTTAAGCTTCTTGGATACATTCTAACGTAACAGTGTGTGGTGCATTTCATATACAACATTGCTCATTCTAACTCTCCTATCCCATGGGGATAACACGCCCTACTCTATCCTACAACTTTTACCCCAAAATAATTGATGTTTTAAACACATTCTCTCTAGAGCCGTTTCTCCTCTGGACTACTGTCCAACCATGGTGGTGCAACATGGTAGCCTCCATGGAACCAAGTCCCCATGAAGATATAAAGTGCTCAAACTAAGAACACATAAAAACAAAACAATTCTTATTTTCATGAGATTATACGCCATTTAAAACATACTTATGAATGTTATATTCATAAATCCGTTCAACTAGATGCCACTAACACCAAACACCAAAACCACAACAAACAACTTGTGTTGCTTACCATGTTTACCAAAATATGCAACAGCACTTTGGTTTAGTTTAGCAACTTGATGCTGGGCTAGCCATTCAATAGGCAATTACATTGATGTTTTAGCTAGCGATGACAACCATTGATAGCAGCAGCAACACAACCTGTGGTTGAAGTTTAAAGGGTTGTCAGGTACTCAGGGGGAAGAGAGGAGCCAAGATAGACAGCCATTTCTATACTGATGTCTTAGCAAGCCCCCAGATGCACCTTGCATACACACTCTGGGTTGTTGGCATTGCTTATGTAAAGATATTGCCCCTCTAGCGGTGAATGCGCGTTCTGAAATTGGGTGGTTGGAACCTTTGATATCCATTCTCCAACAAAAGAGAATTTAGCAGCTCCCATAGCTGTATCATTATTTTGTTCAACATAAGTACGCACATATGAACTGCCCTGGCTAGGTCGTTTTCTCCAATAGTGCCCAATAATTAACAAATCCACAAGTCGATACTGTGTTTACACAAACATTTGGTTAAAATAGAAGGGAGTTCAACGGTTGTCCAACTTCCCAGTTTGAACCAAAATCATGGCTCATTTACATCTACACTGAAACATTGTGAACAATAAACCTGGGGTCTTAACAAACCGGCCATCCTTTAAGTTGGGTGTGTTTGTAGGCCATTAGCGCCACTTTAGCATGCACTCGTACAACCTGAATTTATGCATTTCAATACTAAGCACCTTGCTCATAGCATAAAACACGTAACCTCATCTCTGCGTTTGTAGCACTGTTTTGAGCAACTGGTTAAAAGGACACATAGCCTTATGTATGTGGTTGTAGCCCTGATGCTTCATCATTAGTTGGATTAGTTGCACTGGAACAAGTCAATTTAAACAAATGTGCTTCAATGCTAACCAAGTGGTTAGTATGTATCATAGCACACCTAGCCAGATTCCTGTGTTTTTAGCCCTGTTGCTCCATCAGCATGCAAAGGTATGGGACAAATGTGGTTAATCAGGGCTCAAGATTAACATGTTCTACTGGTGTCAGTGGAGCAACAATCTTTATAATTCAGTGGCACCCTAAAAAATTAGGTATAACCCTATTTTTTCACCATAAAGGTACCATATGTCTGTCTACATTCATTTGAAAAGATAAACTCACTTGAAATAAAGGGTAAAAAAAAAAAACATTCATTGAGAGCACTCACACCAGTGCTACATACAGTTCTATACAGCTTCCAGCACTGCTCCACACATTCAGAACCACTCATTAAACGAAGGATATCAACAAAAATCTAATCTTCCATGTCAAATCGCCATGTGTTGGCTTTTCTACTGTGCAGCACTGCCTGACACGGCACTCCGTGGCTCGTCTGCAACCTGCTTCATATTACTAGGAACCATTAAGAAACACACGCTTTTGCTTTTTTCACTGGCACCATGCGACCTACAAACACATTACCTCACATCCACATAATGAATGGGCTCAAATGCGACAATTTTGGTCAGTCTTCAGCTGTGTTAAATGTTGAGTAACACAGCACATGTAGCTTTAGCTGTGTTCCTAGCTCTGTTGCTCTATTGATATTAGCTTGCATGCTTAGCAACTGGTAACATACTAGCATATGTATCATGAAAGCAAAGAACCATTGGTAACACTGCTTTCAGAGTCTGCCTGTTCCTTGAAACATTGCGTATCAAAGGAATAGTGATAGAAAAGGGAAGAAGAGAGAGCAAGTGAAAGACAAAGATGAAGGGAAAGGAAGGGAGAGGGATACAAAGAAATACACTCATACAGAGGCGGAGAGCGAGAGAAAGGCTAGCTTGAATCGGGCTGATGCAATCTACTGTAACATTGTATTACAGTATGGAGGTTTGTGGTGGGGCGGTTACTCTAGTAATGGAGCTGTTGCCGCTAAAAGAGATAATGCTGGCACCCGGGGTGGGAGTGTTGGTAACGTGGTTAATGATGGTGGTGTTGGTGACGTGGTTATTGATGGTGGTGTTGGTGATGTGGTTAACGATGGTGGTGTTGGTGACGTGGTTAACGATGGTGGTGTTGGTGACGTGGTTAACGACGTGGTGTTGGTGATGTGGTTAACGGTGGTGGTGTTGCGAGAGTGGAGGACATGACAGTGTGGAGGACATGACAGTGTTAGGGCTCGGGTATTGAAGAATTTATTCAGCCATACAATCATATTGTATATTTAAAGTTGCACATACAATTAAATATACTTAAGAATGGAACAAATTCCAAGAGGTACACACACATTTAAGATTGAAGATAAATTATATATAATTTTTGGTAAGATTAAGAGCAGTTAGAAGAGATGACAGCAGTGGAAAAAAACAACAGCACGCAGCAGAGCTGAAAATGTTAGCGGCATCCCATTATTGTGCACAGCAAATTGCAACAAGAGTGAAATAAAACGAGATTGAAAAACAACGTAAAAAAGGACCAAAACACGAGAATGAAAACGAATAATTGCTCTGCTATTCTGGTAGGAAGATCAATCAGCCAAAGTGGAGATGGGCTGTGGGGAGCCAGAAATAGCAAGAGAACCACAAAAACAAAGAAAATTGAATGATACCAATAGCAAATGAGGGGATCTTCGGAGGAAGGAGAATGTTGTTGTTGTTGAGCAGGGGGAGGAGAGGGGGAGGACAGAGGGATGAAAGGGGGGCGATGAGGGAACAGAGTCATTTGCGAGCTCGCCTTCAGAGTGCAGTGTGAGCTTGGCTACCATTGGTGGAATAGGGTGCCTTGGTTCTCCCCCAATATGCCGCCAAATATAACCTCCACAACTGGAGCAGATGTTGACTAATGAAGCACAGCATCTTATAGAACACACAACCAAAAGCAATGAGGTAAATACTGAGAATGTAGAAGTGCCTCCAAAAAATAACAAAGAAAAAAGAAAAAAACTACTGCAAGTGCAAATGTACACACAGCTTATGCTAACTGCTAGTTGTTAGCGGTGATGTTCCAACATAATTTAGCCTTCATTACTAGGTTCCCTTTCTTTTTCTCCTTGGTGGATGTGGTAACAGAATGCATGAGGTAGAGGGGAGCCAGCCCTCATCAGGACAGCAGGAAAGAACACACTTGGGCATCCTTGTATGGGCGGCCTGCATCAAACAGTGAGACCAAAGTTGAATTCTGTGAATCAACACAAGACAATACAGTCCCTTCCATTCAGGAGACAGAGTTTTAGGAAAAGACACGTCCTTCTGGTTCTGTCTAATATCAAAGCCTGTCTATCATACTCTCTTAAAGCTCAGAGATGTCTGACCCAGAGCCTGCTTACAGGGCATGTTAACCAGGAGCAATGGGGACATGGCTAGAGGCTTAATTTATCACAGAGCAGAATCATAGAGCTTACATCATGTAAATACAGAGCTCCATCAAAGAGCTACTCATTGTAATAACTATATGACAGAGCTTCAGCTTCAGCTTTTATGATGGAGCAGCGCTACATCATAAAAGCTAACAATGACAAAGCTCCACAACTGAGCTCCATCACAGAGCTTACACTGCATAATTACAGACCTCCGATAAAAGATTTGGCAGCTTTGTTAAGAACTCAGGATAATTGTTGCCATTATCTTTGTCTACATGAAAAGAAAGACAGATGAAAGATGAAAAATTCTTCATCATTTTTCTGTTCAATTCACCCCCACTTGCTGTGTAGATGCTTTCTGAAATTGAGCAGTTGGCGATTAATTCACATCGATTATATTCCAATTGAGTATTTAGCTGATCCACCAACCATCCGTGCAACGGCCCTAGCCCTGTGCTTCTCCACAGCTGAGTATGCCTGCTCAAGCTGGAGCCGCTCCCACCACACCAAACTGGTAGACACGGCCCTCAACGACACCTGCCGCATCATCACGGGCTGCATAAAGACAACGCCAGTCCCATGCCTCTATGCACTAGCCGGCATTGCCCCCCCTCACATCAGACGTTCCATCGTCGCCCAAGATGAGCGGAGAGCACAGGAGTCTGACACGAGGCACCCCCTGTACGGACACACAGCACCCCCATCCAGACTGAAATCCAGAGCCAGCTTCCTGCATACAGTCCCCCCTCTCCAGTCCATCAAAGAAACAGCACGGACCAACATCTGGAGGGTTGAATGGCACCAACAAAACACCCGAGCCCAAGAATGGATGGAGAGAGGAATAACACCAACTGAATGCCTCGTCAGCGGACACGACCTCCCATGGCCGACTTGGAAGACCCTCAACAGACTGCGGGTGGAGCAGGGGAGGTGCAAAGCACTATTGAAGACATGGAACTACCACACAAAGGACACGTGTGGCTGTGGAGCAGTACAGACAATGTCCCACCTGCTGGAATGTGACGACGCCCCCCAGTGCAGCCCCCAGGACCTGGCTGAACAGACTCCATCAGCTGTGTCCTGCGCCAGATACTGGCAGAATGACATCTAAGATTGCAAAGGACTCGAAGAAGAGAAGAAGAAGTATTTAGCAGCCACCGAATCTGTATCTGTTTTGTGAACTGCCCTGGCTAGGTGGCTTTTTTTCAGTAGCGCCCACAAACAAACAAATTAATTCTGAATTCTGAGTGAAGAGCAACATTCCATAAGTTGTGAGGGCAAGTGCATGAGGGGGCGTTAATAAACTGAATGGAACGCAGCTTAAGCATTCTGTGTTTTGACTCCACTGAGCATGCTCCGGGAGACTGAGAGGCAAGCAGTTACAATTATTAAACGTACTGAGTGTTCATAACCAGGATGTTACATGTGCTGGTTATGAGCACTGTGGTGAATTCTGGAAGGAACTGTAGATTTTGAATTGCTTCGACCCATCGATAGCAATGGACTGGCTCAGCACAGAAAAAGTTCAATTTGGACGTAGAACGAGACTGTCAACTGAACACATACATGAACCGGGAACTGAGCATTTCATAAGAGATCGAAAGTGAATGCTAAGGCTGTAATCCAATGAAAAAAATAAAAAAACACCCCCTCCTACACTCTTATTGAAATGTTGCTCTGCACTCAGAATCCAGAATTGTCTTTGCACAGAATTCTACCAGTGCACCTTCAGTCCATGAGCATGCGCCGTGGCATGTAAACACAGAATCCAAACTTGTGATCGTGTTCATTTGTGGGCACAATTGGAGAAATTGTATTATCAGTACTTCAGTATAGCATTATCAGCATTTCCTGATAATGCTTCATTGTGAACAAGAAATCAGTGTTGAAATCAAAGTACAAAAGACACCTTGCTTTCAAGAATAAATAATCCACCAGTCACCATTTTCATACCGTGCTTATAGTCCTCGCTGCACAGATTGTATTACAGCAATCAAGGCTACAAATGTGGTGACACACTCACATGGCCACTGATCGTTGCTGTATTCACTCATGTACCCATTTACCGTCCAGGGGATACAGGGTGATTACAAAACATTTTCAGTGGCTGGCGGACGCAATTTCTTACCATCAGCAGGTATATCTTGTGCAAGACGATATTCATTTTTGTTCATTGTCTCAATGAGTGAAAGGAAAAAAGTTTTAATGCTACCAAAAAAACGCATCAAACATATTGCTGGCGAAAAAACTATTGCAAGCAAGCGATGGCATGTAACAAAGTTTATTTCAAATTCAAAGTCAAATTTTGAGGTACATTTATCCAATCACTATAGTTACATTGCAGGTTTAGATTGTTAATAGGAAATATAACTCATCCCAAAAATGTATCTATTACGGTAAACTCCCCAATAGTATAAAAGGTACAGTTCCACCATTACCAGCTACATCACTAAATCACATCACTAAACAGATGTACACATTATTAAAATAAATACATTACTCAAATTATTGAATAATAATAATCCAGTTATATAATATATGATTCTGATTTACTGAAGTAAGGTTTTGAATGCAGGATTTGTACTTGTGTAACAGTATTTCTACAGTGTGGTTTGCTACTTTAACGTCAGTAAAATGGTGGAAGAGTTTTTCTTCCACCAATGCTGCAGTTATTTATTGTGCTTCCATATCCGTCTCTGATGCCACCTCCCTGTCTCAGCCTCTGCTTAGTCTACCAAGAGTACCTCTACATTGTCTGTACCCACCTCTGCTTCTGCTACTACTGAGCCTGGTGAGCCAACTGCTGCAGATGAGCTGTCACCTTCTGCACCCTTTCCCCAAAGAAAGTGATCCTTTTAGGGCAGTTGCCTACCACATTCAGATGGCAGCGCTTCTCAAATGACAATTCCATGTGCCATGTGTACTAATTACAACAAAACCAGCTCATGGGACAAATCAACCAAATGCACCAACTCTCAGCACTCTAACATCACTGCCATGTACTGCGTTCCTGCTCTGAAAATAACCTTAGAACAAACTCAAGTGAAGGTGACCAGTCAGCAGGACAAAGCAACGCTAGTGCTGTATGAAGCCACTCACTCGATGGCGGGGGAGGGGGACCCCTGTCCAAGTTTGAGTCGTTAAAGATAAGAGACATTTAAAAATAAATAGCCTGTTGACAGAGGTTGGTGTCCTAGCCTCTACATCTCTTACCTTCACAGCAAAAAAGCTGTTTCATACAGTTTGCGATACACAGCCACACAAATGCTGTTCCGTGCACTAAAAAATATGTATGTAGACTCACTGATCAAGAGCTCCATCACAGTAGGGTTGGGCAATCTTCTCCATTTTCATATTGTCAAATCATGGTTATTCTAGATTACCAATATATGATCTGAATGCCCGGGGTAAGTGGGAGGAGGGGTGGGGGGTTATACAGTATAAAAGTAATATGGAACAGTGACAAAAGAGTTAACATTTTAATTAAAATATTAAAGAACCAAGAAAATATTTTGGAGCAAGGCCCATCGAACAATGGCTCCCTTTAAGTCTGATTGTTGCAACAATATCAGAGCATCAAGTTCCATTTAACATATCTATCTTATATTTAATGTGACAATCCAAATCATATCCATAACGTTCTAGTCTCATGGAGCACAGAGCAAAGTTATGGCAAGCAGGCGTATGGAGGAAGGAGATGTGAGGAGTCTGAGCCATAGAAAAGAGACGGCAAACTGGAAACGGAAAACTTTGAAATTCGCTCATCACTCCTGCTGATTAACGGGGCTAACTGGATGGACATTCTGCTCTACCAGAAACATCTCTAAATGCACAGTAGGGCACAGATTCTAGAGATCTGATATCACTCTACAAACAGAGTGTACATAGACTCCATCTGAACATAGCACTCCACCTCCTGCCTATTATTTCAACATTCACTTAACATCGAGTGGAAGATAAAAAAAAACTAAAAACATTCACAACTAAATGATATGACCGCATTTGTTGCTTGCTATAATCCAAAGTAGTCTAGACGAGTAAACAGATCATTTGGGAATTTTTAATTTTGCCGCGTTTGTCACCAAAACACCGGAAAATGTAATTGTCCTGCTAAATATCTGGGGTTTTACGGTCAAACAAGTCTTGAGAGTAATATTTGGAAGGAGGCAGAGTGCTACGTTCAGATGAAGTCGCAAATTGGCACAAGCCTACTAATTCCTAATGGAATATTGTATTTATTGTATAAAAAGGGTAGTTGATCATTTACAATCGGCAACATGGTGAACTTGGACAATATAAAGATCCCAACTAAACATTGGGAGAAGTAGAGGAAGGAGGTCACCAGAGTTTCACAATTTAGTTTCCTGGATGCACAACTGGTTCATACTAGGGCTGTAATGGTTCATGTGAATCACAGTTTGTTTCACGGTTTTCGGTTTGGTCTAACATATATATTAGGGGTGTGACAGTAAAAATATTAATACCCCCAGCATTTCGGTACATGACTTCTGGTACAGTACAGATATGTACCAACTTGAATGGCAACATTACGCTTTTTGTGCAAAACATAGGCTACAATTTAAAATCATCTTTGTTACTGGTTGTGTGTATAATAAAGTATAATCAAGTCACTGTTAATAATGTTATGGATGTGACGCCAATGACAGAGTGAGAACATGGGTGAGCGAGAGATATTGAGAGTAGGAGAACGAGAGACAGAAACAGAACGAGAGAACATGATGAAGCAAGAAGGAGAGGGAGATATACATTGTGCTTTGACAATGGAAATGTACGTTTTGCCAATAAGCCCCTTTGAGAGAAAGAACTATAGACAGAGAGAGACATGAGCAAGGGGACCCCAGCAGGCTGACTGTGTTACACCTTCCTCATCCGTGTGCTCCTTCTTCTATGGTCATCCATGCTTCCCCAAACAATATGGTTGAGACTACCAGAGCCAACAGTGTCTCTTCCTCTTCCCTTCACCCCCCTCCCTGAGTCCATTGAGAGTGCTAGAGGGGTGATGGGGGGTCGGGGGGAGTATTGTTACAATGTAGCAACAGATGACAACAGTATAGTGAGCACCAGCTGCCTGCTCTTTTCATCAAAAATTCTCTTCAACACACACACACACACACACACACACACACACACACACACACACACACACACACACACACACACACACAGGAGTGAGAATGAGACTGATATATAGAGCAAAAGGGAGGAAAAGTTGCATCCCTCTTTCTGTTAGAGCTCATAGTTTCTCTCTCCAGCCATTAAATCAATGAGCTCCATTTTTGAGTGTCCACATGCAGCAGTGCTGGGTCCAGACACGCTGCAGACTGTGGCCAGGCTGAGTGTGGAGTGGGAAGGGTTAAGTCCATACAGGCCCATCTGTTTCCTCTACTGGACTCCTGACACAGAGACACTGGCTCTGGTCCAGCCATGATGTGCACGCACACGCACACACACACACACACACACACACACACACACACACTAAAGGTTTCCAGCACAAAATCACAAGCTTACAATGTCACCTATTGTTTTCAAGACTTTGTAATGCAGGATCAATTGCAATTGCAAACGCAAAAACATTATGGAGGAAATACATGTAATTTCACATCAATTGTGTGTGTGTGTGTGTGTGTGTGTAAAAAAATATTCAACACTGACCCATAGCAAA
>OMKI01056395.1:4814-14891 GCA_900302315.1 Phycis blennoides
GGGGGGGGGGGAGGGGGGGAGAGTGGGGGGGGAGGGGGAGAGACAGAGAGAGAGAGAGAGAGAGAGAGAGAGGTAATTCGACCTGCATCGATATCCTACACTATAGGGTGAGCGAGGGAAGCGTTATAAAAGGGGGAAAAAGTGAGAGGGGGGGGGGGGGGGGGGGGGGGGGGGGGGGCGCACCAAGTTGCGCCTCACAACTTGGTGCGCCCCCAACAATCCTTGACGTGCAGAGGACCAAAGGAGCTGGCGGTGGACCCCGAAAACTGCAGCCGCTCCCCCGTATCCACGGGGGGGGGTTTCTTGGGAGTCCACATCAAGGCCCTCCTTCATCTCCTGGACATCAAACATCCGCTTCCTGATGAAGAAGATGAAGAAGAAGAAGGGCCTTTAGCCGACTCAGTACATTTGTGGGGTTCGACACGTGGACAGTTGGAGGCGGGGATCGAACCGCCGACCCTCCGGTTAGTGGTCGACCCGCTCCACCCACTGAGCTATGCCACCCCATAAGAATGAGCAGGGCTGTATTTCCTTGGGAGGCTGAGGAATGCCCACCTACCCCCCCGGCTCCACGGAGAGCATCCCGCCCAGCCGTGCCTCCGTGCGGTACGGTGACACGCACATCAGCGGACCCCAAAGCCCCTCAGACATTCACCGCCCGCGCTGCCTGCGCAGAAGTTTACCGATCATTTGCAGCTCTGGTGCAGCTCTCGTTGTGCACGACTGCCATTCTCAGTGTGTGTCATACGCACTGTTCCACGCGGTTCCTCCCACCTGGTGCTCCAGTGTTCTGCTGAAGTCACAGACTCGCTGCCAGCGGTGGCTCCGGAGTGGGCCGCTTGTTGTTGTCAACGCTTTCCGGGGGTCTCGAGTGTCAAACAAGCACACCGACACCCCGTATATTTCTCATATGTTCATGCCATGAGATCATTTGCGCAGCTCTGTCACAAATACTGATGATGTATACCAACTTGCTCCCCCGGGCGCTGAACATAGCAGCCCACTGCTCCTATGTAGCATAGGATGGGTCAAATGCAGAGAACAAATTTCGTTCCCATATCTGAGAATGACAAATAAAGACCGAAAGGTCCTCTCTTCTTCATACTCCCTCATCCAATCCATTTTGTTATTGTATTACATTCCTGTGTCACAATAAAGTTGAAGTTAATTGAATTTATGTCTAGTTACTGGCTTCTGCTGTTGCCTGTTGTCTGCAATATGAAACATCACGGTACTTATTGGTGATAATGACAATATAATTTCAAGACGGAATGGCACCGTGGCGTGTGTGTGGGTGACGGCAGGTTTAACCGGTGCACATTGAGTACTCAGTGCCAAACAGGTGCGCAGCCTCAGCGTGACACGGGCCAGGTGAGGTTGCGTCCACCTGCCGTCATCCACACACACACACACACACACACACGGAATTTGTATTAGACGAAGAAATGTAGTTGTTGTGTAACAAGTCGAATCCAAAGCTAACGCTATGTATGATTTACAGTTTCGGTACTTTCCCTGACATTTAAATGTCGGGCTTGGCTGCATATAACACTGTCTACCGAGTCTGAAGGTTGTGATTGGCTCAGCTGCTCCGATTCCACGCCGTTCCTCCCCCGTTCTCGACCACTCACCGCGACCGATCGAAGCTGTTAGCCTGTCAGCGATCGAACGTTTGGTTTGATTTGGACCCTTGATATGGTCTACACAGATCTACCGGCAACGCAAAGTTCAGCTCTTCACCAGATTTATAGAAATGTTTACATAACTTGTTACTCGTCTTTAGAGTGCTCCGTCCCGATCGCTAAATGCTCAAAAGTCATCCGTTTTTAAATCGTGATTATAAGTGTGATTGTTTGACACAGCAGGGGAGGCGTTGTTAGCCTAACTGACTGCAACCATGAGTGAACAAGAGCTGTGATAAACTCCACAGGCTGTCGTGTTAGCCCATGAGCACGAACGCCCACACGCGCGTCGTACGTAAGACTGCTCCGGGGCATGTTTCAGCGCCTGGCGGTCTGCACTCGGAACACGCACGCACCGCTGTCCCGCAGGGTGACTCCCAAGTTCTGGTTCAGAAGCTTCGCCCGAGCAGGTTGTACTGGACGGACCCCCTCACAACACAACACAACACAACACACACCCAGAGTCTCATCGATGTCGAGATGAGAAGTTACCAGCAGTTTATATTTCTCTCTCTCTCTCCCACTCCCTCTCTCTCTCTTAATATCCCTCTCTCCTCTCTTTTTCTCTCACCCACTGTCTATCTCTCCCTCCTCCCCCTTCACTTTATTTTCTTTTTTCTCTTTATAGTTCTCTTTTTTTCTCACCCTCTCCCCTGCTGTCCCTTTCGTCATTTATCTCTCCCTCTCTCCCCATCTCTTCTCACTCTGTCTGTCCATTTTTTCTCTTCTATCTTTCAGTCGCTCTCTATTTGTCTTTCTCCCTCTGTCTCAGTATGTGTCTATTGCCCTTTCCCTCTTCATTTCTGTCTTTGTGAGAAGGGAGAGATGGAGAAAGATGGTCCATTTTATTCTGTATTATTGTTTCAGTCAATTCATCAGTATTACTTTCATTTGTGCGTTATATAGTGCCAATATATATCATATACCATTATACTGTATTACATTATACAATATAATGTCATGAATTGAGTTGAAAGGGAAGTGGTGAGAGATAATAGAGAGCGAGAAAGAGAGAGGGAAACAATCAATGAAATGCTTATTTCTGTCCTGTGGTCTCTCTCATAACATATCTATAATAACCATACGGACTATAATAAAGATATCACATGGATATACCATGCTAACATTGTTCCCTAATCCCGGGTACAGTCAGCTCAAACGGCTAATCAACTGCTGCACAGAGCAGTCACTACCAGTTGCCCACCACTTCCCGGCAGTCATTAAAAAACAAACATTTGATCCCAGAATGCCCCCTCGCTGGTCCTGCCGCTCTGGCCCCAGACTGTCAATGCTTTGAATAATTCATGGTTTAGTCGTTACTTGGCGATTTCGGATTTCCCGTAGTTAAAAGGAACATAGTCGTTAGATGTCAAGGTACCGCTGTTAATGAAGAACCCCCCCCCCCGCTTTAGATGCTGGTTAAAACCATGGACTCCATCCTTTAACGTGGTATATGTTAGTAGTGCATGTCCCATGGACACTGGATCATCTTTCCGCTCATAGGATTAGCATCTCACCCGGGTTTCAGATTGCTAGACTCTTGTTAGTGATGGGTCCAGGACCACACATCCTCTTTCCTTCTCTCTCGCTTTCTTTCTCTCTCTCTCTCTCTCTCCTGACCTGGTCCTGGTCAGTATCAAAGTGTGAGTGCTGAGTGTGTAACCAGTCGGTAACCGAGCAGTGTTTCCAGATGCCGTGGCACAATAGAAACTAAAATAAAACCAGAGCTTAATAAGCCTCACCTTCCGCGGTGTTTGGGGTTCACCAAACACCACCTGGCTGGGGGGTTTAAAAGATATGGCAATTATACGTGAATTCAATTTCAGTGTGTTTTTTGGCATAATCAACAGCAGCCATTAACCAAACACTGCTCCGAACGTCACCGGGCGTTTATGGATGCCGAAAGGAGAGGAAAGCGACCAAATTATGTCCCTCTTGGCTTTCCATATGGACGGTCCTCATCCTGTGGCCTGCAGGACACGTTTATGGAGGCGACGTGATTGGCGGATGCACAAGGAAAAGTTAAAACTATCCCGAGAGACCGAAATAATGTGGGGGCCACCAACCAACACCAATTAAACGAACATGTGACTCATTATGCTGGTGTCGGCAGGAAATGGGTTTTGGCGGTCTGACACTCGATTTGAATAGGGAATGTCCTCAGTGTCCCTAGGCTGAAGATGGTGGAGCTAAACAGGTCTGGCTGTTTGGGGTGGTAGGGTGGTAAAATATATGCGTAGCTCAGTGGGTAGAGCAGGTGGACAGAGCATGTCGTCCACTAACCGTAGGGTCGGCGGTTCGATCCCCTTGATCCCCCCCTTCCTCCAACTGTCCACATGTCGAACCCTCACAAATGCACTGATTGTAAATCGCTTTGGACAAAAGCGTCTGCTAAATGCCCCCTTTACCCCTTTATGTACCCCGGTTTGAACCAGATATCTCACCTGGGGCCTTATGGACCAACTACACCTGGCTCTGCCTTCCTCTTTTCTTCCACAATCAAACCTTTTGTATCTTATCAATGTACTTGAAGACTTAGAATCTTGTAACTCGTCTCATGTTAATGCCCTCATTAAACATCTCCTCAACACTCACCTAGAGTGTGGATGGTTTCGTGTTGTGTGCTCGGTAATACCTGCCCTCCTCGCCTAAACTTTGTCCCTGCAGGTCCCCCTGTGTGTAGTGAAGGCTAAATACAGTATATGATATAGATCTATATATAAGATCTGTATCATCCCCTGACCTCAACCCCACTCTCACCTGATCTCACGCTGTCTGACGCAGCCAACCGGGTGAGGTGATCTAGCGCTGACCCTGTACATCACCTGACACACGGTTGCTAGGCTACTGACAGGCTAGTGATGGATCGCCGTGACGATAAGACCTTCGGAATCTGACCCCAGTGTCAGCAGATGGAGAGTAGGTGGACGTGGATGTCCTACGATTTACTATGTAGTCATTTAGCAGATGCCTTTATCCAAAGTGACTTACAGTGAATTCAGGAGCCGTGAAGCGGAGGGATCCAGTCAAACGAGGGTCGCAGCCTGACAACGCGCAGGCAGGACCGCCCGTTTGCGGTACGCTCAGGGTGTTTCGAGTGGGCTTGAGAGATGTTGACAACCGTGGTGAAAACCACCTCACGTGGAGGTGGTCCACGCTACACCGCCTGGAGATTGACGAGGGAGCCGTTATCATCTAGACCAACGCCCTGGCGGAAGAGTCGTCCAATCACTTGCTTAGCTCAGATGTCACCGTTCCCCAACCGATGGAAGGCAAGAGGGAGTCATGTTCAAACGCATCTGAAAAAAGGCAGTGCGGTGCCAACTTTTCGATTCGACGATTCTTTGAGTCCGAGACCTTCCATATCTATTAATAAACACGACTCTTTCTCGAGCGGGGAACTCTCTTAATGTGCCACTGCATGTAAACAACAGGCTGAGGGGGTTGTGTGCCTTTTGTGTAATAAGAGTTTTTAAATCTGGATACAAACAGATATCCCAATGTGTTGTGGAATGTGGACGTCTCTGGTAGAATGTGCATGTTTCTGGTAGAACGTAGAATGTGGACGTCTCTGGTGTTTGCAGGGCCTATGACGGTGCGCAGGGGGAAGAAGCTCTGTATCTCCATCCAGGAACACATGGCCATCGACGTCTGCCCCGGGCCAATCAGACCCATCCGCCAGATCTCCGCATACTTCCCCCGCGTCTCCCCCACCTCCCCCACCCCACTCTCCCCCAACCCTGCCTCCCCGGGTGTCCCCGTTGGCGCCGGCCCCGGGGGCGGGGTCTCTGGCCCGGGGGCGGGTCACCTGCTTTCGCCGCTGCTGCCTTATGGGGGCGGTGCCATGGGGCGCGGGGGCGGAGCTATGGGGCGAGGGGGTGGGTCCCTCTCCACGACCAGCAGCATGGATACATCGATGGAGATCCACAGTTCAGACAGCGACGACTGCAGTGAGCTGGCATGATCTCTCTCTGTGTGGTGTCCACGTATGTGTAGGTGTGTGTCTCTGTGTGTGTGTGTGGTTTCTTCAAACAGTCTCCTAGGTGAGGTGTGGACGTCAGTTTAAAACCCCCTGCAAGACAGGGCAGGTGTTATCTGATCGGGTCCTGGCAGCTCTGCTACACAAGCCCCCAGCAGACACGTACAGGGACAACACTGTATCCGGCCACCCCAGGCTGTGCCATGGTTTAGATGTGGTGTTCAGAGATTAAATTTAAACCTGACAAAGTTTCCTGGGTTAAGGAAAGTCAGGTTAGGGCAGACCCACAATATTGATTGGTGCTGTGTTTTTCGCTGGGTCACACATCAAGTCAAGGCTCAAGCTATCAATCACAGTTACAGTGTAACACAAGTGCCCAGTAATGTTTAACCCCGAGAAGATCTTGCCAGCCTCCTGTCTAGTGATGTGCACTGCTCTGTCTACAGAGGAGTTTGGCTGGATGTCATATGCAGGTTATGTCTACTAGAATAGCATGCAGTGGGTAAACTATAGGGGACAGAGCATGGAATCCTGCGGGACACCGCTGGTGATGCTGGATGTGTTCTCCCAGAGAGGGGTAACTGAAACATAATACAACAGAACTACACTACATTACACCACAAATACACTAAAACTACCACATACTACATTAGGCATACCCCAAAACCACAGTAAACTACACTATAATCACACGACATGACCCAAAGCCACCACATTGCACCATAACCACTCTACACTAAGATTAGCTATGCACTGCATCCTTTTGCTTTTTCTCTTTATTTTTACATGACTCACTCTTTGCTAGGGTTTCCTTCAGGCAGGTATTTCGGGTTCATTAGCTCAGATCTTTTGTGAAATTATGTCAGCTGCTACCGATTCATAAAAGTCCCAATGTTGCCAATAATAAACAGTTTGTAATTCGCCGAAGGAGCAGACGGAGATCAGATCAGATTTATTCTGGTGAAAATAATTAATAGAATTTTCCAGACCGGTCGTGGTGACATAATTCGATAATTCACAGAGGAAAGAACAAATGATTCTATCTACTGAACCCATTCTGGATCACTCCTTTCCGACAGAACTACAGTATTAACTACAAATCACGTTGATGCCTGAAGACAAGGGGCTAGGAGGACTGAATGGTAGATACCTCACCTCTATTGTGTTTCTTACTTTAGGGAGATTTGAGTATTATAAATGTTTACCATAGTATTATTGTAGACCTAGTACTAGTACTATTACTACTAAAGTGACCGTTCTGGCTGATATGCATTAGTTGCATTCAGTTCTGCTCAGATGTTTACGGTGTGCGTGGGTGTATGTGCTTGTTGTTTTTGTGTGTATAATGTATTTCTGTGTGCCTGTGCGTGTGTTGCTGCGCTAAGAACAAAATGTGTATAATGTGCGTGTGTGTGTGTGTGTGTGTGTGTGTGTGTGTGTGTGTGTGTGTGTGTGTGTGTGTGTGTGTGTGTGTGTGTGTGTGTGTGTGTGTGTGTGTGTGTGTGTGTGTGTGTGCAGCTGCTCTAGGAACGTTGGAGTTTGAATTGTACTACCAGCAAGCCACCAGCCAACTGCACTGCACCATCCTCAGAGCTAAGGTAGGGGTAGGCGCGTGTGTGTGTGCGTGCGTGTGTGCGTGTGGGACTACATTTCAACATATTCCCGCCACGGCCCACTCCTTTCCAGCAAGGTGTTTAAAAACGTCCCATTAGAGCCCTCCTGTCCTCCACTGATCCAGTCGCCTGGGAGCAGATCGCAATGTCACGGCCGTTGACATGACATGTAGGCCGTTTTGGAGCAGGAGATCGGGAGGGTTTCGCACCAACAACCTTTTTGGTGGAACATCTTGTTTCACAAGCTCAAGAAAATGACATGGAAGCAGAGGAATGCGTGGATGCAGGGGTGTGTGTGTGTGTGTGCCACAGGGAATTTGATATGCACAACTAGAATAGTTCACAAGCTGCAACCAGATATTTAATACCAAGAAGCCAACAATAGGGGACAGCATCTTTTCTGACACTTCATGTAGAGAATATATTAGTATATAGTCTGAAGTAAGGTGTCGCAATCCTTTCCAATCCTGCGCACGTCTTGTTTTCCGTGTCCTCATTAGGGAGATATGTCTCCTCTGTTGATTACTGATTATGTTCCCTTGTGTTCTGGTTAATATACTCCTCAGGTTCTGTCCCTCTGGGTTTCTTGTGTTTCGGTCGTATTTATTCTGCTCCCAGTGAAAGAGCTTCATAGCTTTTCATAGTCTTAAGAGGTGTTATTAGTGAGAGATAATTCATAATAAAGTCATAATAAATGGATGCATTTCGACTGAGTATCATACATGTCTTAAGCTGAAATAAGGCGTCTTCTTTCTTTTCCCGGTGAATGCCCACATCACAATCTGGTGATGTGGATGTGAACTTATGTACTCTACCTGCAGTGTCGAGGGGATGTGACCCTATGTCCTATGACCCTATGTCCTCTGTGTCACCAGGGTCTTAAACCCATGGACTTCAACGGCTTGGCTGACCCCTACGTCAAACTGCACCTGCTGCCCGGGGCGTGCAAGGTAGAGACTAGAGGAGTAGAGAGAGAGAGAGAGAAAGAGAGAGAACATCTATCTCTCTCTCTCCTCACTCCTCTCCCTTTTCCTCCCACCACCTCCCCCCTCCCTACCGCCATCTCTTTATCTCATTTCAATTAAATCCAAAAAGAGCTTCATTGGCATGGATACACCGATAAAGCAGTTTAAAAATTAAACAAAATAATAATAATCTCTCGCTCTCTCTCTCTCTCTCTCTCTCTCTCTCTCTCTCTCTCTCTCTCTCTCTCTCTGTCTCTCTCTCTCTCCCCCTCTCCCCCTCTCCCACCCTCCCCCAGGCCAACAAGTTAAAGACGAGGACGATCAGGAACTCCCTGAACCCCGTATGGAACGAGACCCTCACTTACATCGGCATCACTGAGGAAGACATGCACAGGAAGACCCTCAGGTGTGTGTGAGTGTGTGTGTGTGTGTGTGTGTGAGAGAGAGACCGAGAATCCTCAATTAAAATGTGATGCACATACATATGTACATAGCACACAGACATGCTATCAGGCATTGGCATGGATCCTGTGAAGGGATAGACTTTGATTGTTTCTGGGTAGCGGCTTAGCAACTCGGTGCCGCCGCTAATAAATCTCGGGCGCTCTGGCGTTGACATTAAGCTAGCCTGCTAGCCTGTCCGCGCGAGCTAATTAAAATGTCAACCTGTAGACTTATGGTGGCGGCGTGGACGAGAGATCACTCAGCCCTTGCCATCTAAAACACACACACACCCCTCACCTCCCCTCCTCCCTTCTCCTCACCCCTCTTCCATCCATCGTTGGAAAGACGGCCCCGCGGACCCTCAAAGAGTGACGAGAGTGTGTGTGGTTTGCGTTTGTTGTGTGTTCTGCGTACGTCTCCGTCCCCCCCGCCAGCCATACGACCCAACTCCTCGTGGCGTAGTGCGAGGCATTGGGCTCCTTCCAGGCCCGGAGCCAATCAACATCGCCGAGAGCACGGCGCGCTGACGCTGGCGGCTCACGAGTCGTTATTTACTTTTGAGCAAATCAACTTTCGGTTCTTCCTGTTCTCGTCGGGGATAATCGCCCGCCTCACCGTCTGATGAGTACAACGCGCTCTGCGTTCAATCACCGGGCAAAAGCTTTTATCCAACGAGACGAGAGAGAGGCCGTTAAAAGCGGCGTGAGGAGCGGCGACTTGCCGTTCTGTCCGCGCTGTGGACGTCAGGCCGCAAAGTGCCTTCAATTAACCGACAACCGCTCTGCGCTTTATACATCCTCGCGTGTGTCCTCCTTCGCCGGCATGTTCCTTTTGGTTTAGGAAAGACATTTGAGATGATGCTAACAGAGCGAATGGTGACCTTTAAACATTTCCTAGTTTTGTTTCTGGATGTATTGAAGAACTCTGGGTGATTGCGGTTTGTTTGTTTGTTTGGTTTTGGAGGCTGTGTGTGAGGATGCCGGGTCATCGGTGGGGAAGACGTGGTCTGTAGACTGTGGGTGGTCTATAGACTCTGGGTGGTATATAGACTCTGTGGGTGGTCTATAGACCCTGGGTGGTCTATAGACTCTGGGTGGTATATAGACTCTGTGGGTGGTCTATAGACCCTGGGTGGTCTATAGACTCTGGGTGGTCTATAGACGCTGTGGGTGGTCTATAGACTCTGTGTGGTCTATAGACTCTAGGTGTTCCTTTGAGATCAGAGATCGTAACCCTGAGCGACAAATGATCTGCTGGGTTCAAGACTTTATTTATATCTCATTGTTGGGGAAGAAAATGTGTGTGTGTGTGTGTGGGTGTGAGGGGTGGTGGTGGTAATTCATGTGTGCACATGCACATACACACACAGGATGTGAGTGTATGTGCATGTGCAT
>OMKI01056397.1:6051-35602 GCA_900302315.1 Phycis blennoides
GTGAATAGACTTTGGAGGCTTGGTAGAGTAAGAATTGGTAGGGTTTGGGCAGGAATTGTAGGGTTTGGGTATGAACAGTAGGGTTAGAGTTGGTAGGGTCTGGGTAGGAACAGTAAGGTACGACTTGGTAGGGTCTGGGTAGGAGCAGTAGGGTAAGAGTTGGTAGAGTCTGGGTAGGAACGGTAGGGTAGTTGGTAGGGTGAGTCAGCACCTGGGCCTTGTACAGCAGCTAGATGTACGGGTGTGTCAACCGTCCTGGGGTAGGTTACGTAACTATTCCGGCGGAGCCTACGGGCGTGCACGTGTCCGAGGTGTACCAGGCCTACGTGGTGCTGAGCTGGAGCCCCCCAACCCCCCGCGGCCGCGCCCCGCTGTGGTACATCATCGAGAAGGTGTGTCCCCCATCCTGTCACCCCTCCTTCACAACGGCCCACATTTACCTCCGTAGTACGGCCGCAGAACCTTCCTATCTCTGCTGTGCTGAGTGTAACTAGCTACACCCTTACACCTCTCTTTACCACAGACTTACACCTCTCTTTACCACACTCTCCCACGGGATACAAGTCTGTCAGAGCCGAACCACCCTTAGTGCAGTAGAGCTGTGTGATCACCAGACCCAGAAGCAGACCTGCCAGCCTTCGTCCTGTCACATGGCCTTATTCCCTTATCCCCCCCCACCCGGCTTTCCCATAGTGCTTAGCGGGCACGGAGGAGTGGACGCGCATCAACACTGGGGTCAAAATTCAGTCGCCGCGTTATCCCATGTACGATTTGCTGGACGGGACATCCTACCAGTTCCGGGTGTCGACCGCCAACCTGCATGGCTGCAGCGAGCCCTCGGCCCCCACGGGGCCCGTGAGGAAGGGGGATGAGCACGGTAAGGCAGGGACCACTGGTGCTCACGGTCAGGGAACACACACACACACACACACACACACACACACACACACACACACACACACACACACACACACACACACACACACACACACACACACACAGGCAGAAACACACACACACACACGGGCAGACACACACACACACACACACACACACGGGCAGACACACACACACAGGCAGAAACACACACACACAGGCAGACACACACACAGACACACACACACACAGGCAGACACACACACACAGGCAGACACACACACACACACACACACACACACACACACACACACACACACACAGGCAGACACACAAACACATACATACACACACACAGACACATACATACACACACAGACACATACATAAACACACATACACACACACACACACACACACACACAAACATACACACACAGACACATACATAAACACACAAACACACATACACGTAGATACACACACGCACACACATTTTGTTTACGTCAACATAAGTATTAGTAGATGCAAACAATGGAATGCATGCACAGAACACACCCATGCACTGCACACACACAGACACACGCACGCTCATTTGCAAACACACACATATTCAAAGATCAGACACTCATACATGCAAAGACATGTGGTGCATATCTTGAACTGAATGAACAAACCAACTGAACACACAAAGGTGCATGAATTACGTAGTGATAAAGTGTAGCATCTCCAGAGGAGTTTTTCTGAATGTCGTGTGTTTCAGGTTCAGAGCAACCACTTGGTACGTATTGACAGACTTTCACTTTCCCTAGCATCAAGCTAAGCACTGTGACGGGGTTATGCCTTCACCCCTGCCCTTGGCTGCGTGGGCGCTCCCGGCTTCAAACTAAACCTTTAAGTTGGATTTCGCCACTCAGAGATTGGTCACAGTGTTACCGCATGTTTCAAACCCATCCTGCAGCTGTGGACTAATACCACAAATGCTCTTGGGAAAAACCACAAATGATTCATGCAGGAATTAACATCCACTTTCTATCAACACACGAAACACGCTGTTGCACTGAGGACGTGACGACCTGGTTAAGAAAACACTAGTGACTTAACGCACACACACCAAACCCACTGTGATGTTTCACTGACCATGTGTGACCCTGGGAATGACCTGAGCCTCCTCTACTAAATGCTGGGAGGTAAAGTATGTGTGGAACATCCTGGAGGAGCTCAGTGCTGGGGTAATCAAAGTCAAAGTGAACTTATATTGGACATATTGTCAATCCTGCCGTGCAATTAGTGCAAGTAATTACACAGAGGATCGAAATGCGTTTCCCCATACTCCAAATGGGCAGTAGTAAGTGTAACATACAACATATAACATAACATATACTAGATATACACCCAGACAGACAGTGGGTGTATACATTATACAGAATAGAAAATTCACAGTGTGATTCAATGTTGAGGTGCAAAATAAAAGGTGCAATATGGCAAAGTGCAGAATAGCAGCATGGACATACATATATATGTAAACAAGTATGAAATTGTGCATGTAAAGGGCATAGTATAGACATTGAGTTTAAATTATGTTAACAATATTGTGGGTGGTGGGGTAGTCAAGTTTATGGAATTTTCTTGGGTGAGTTCAATAGTACGTTCAATCGCAGGTCATACTACGAGTAAAGCGATGATACTGTAGTACTGGTGCCACCATTCAGACATACTTGAGGGTCACTGTGCCCCGCCTACTGGAAGAAGAGGTGATTAAAGACAAAGACAAATAACCTGAACAGAATGTTGTTCTTCCAGCTCCCACAGTAGATAATCACTGTATTCACATTGACAATAGGTAGTCTTATAGAAATACAGTTGATTCATGGTGTCTGTGTGTGTATGCTTGTGCATAGAGTAATAATGGCGTTAGAAGTCAATGCTTCTACTAACAGGTGTTTGCTTGTTTCGTGTCCCAGGCGTTCCCTCCGCCCCTGGCCAGGTGGTGGCCACCAGGAACACCAAGTCCTCTGTGTTCATCCAGTGGGAGGCCCCCAAGCTCCCCAACAACCTGATGGGTTACTACATTGACGCCCGGCCCGCCGGCTTCAAGCAGTGGCAGCCCTGCAACCACAAGCCCTTCAGACACACCAGGTGAGACCCTACCTGTAGACACCAGGTGAGTTTATACCTGCAGACACACACCAGGTGAGGCTATACTTGTAGGTTACATCAAATGAGACTGTACATGTAGAAACCTGGTAAGACTGCCTGTAGACCAGGTGAGTTTGTACCTGTAGATAAACCAGGTGAGTTTGCACCTGTAGAAAAACCAGGTGAGTTTGCACCTGTAGAAAAACCAGGTGAGTTTGTACCTGTAAACACACTAGGTGAGTTTATCCCCAAACATGCTCAACATTGCGTAGTTCGGAAGGTGGAAGCTCAATCTCAAGAACGTTTAGATCTCTCCCTCTCTGTGCCTCTCAGGTTTGTGGCCCATGGTCTGGTCCCAGGGGAGACCTATGTGTTCCGAGTCCAGGCTGCCAACCTGTTTGGTCTGAGTGACGAGTCCCAGGAATCCTCCCCCATCACCGTGGAGCCCGCCCTGGGTGAGACACACACACACACACACACACACACACACACACACACACACACACACACACACACACACACACACACACACACACACACACACACACACAATTCATTATATAACATTATTCGTTTTTATTGTTGTGACCATGCAGCGTATTTCTGGGCTCCTCTCACATTCTGTGCGGGTGATTTGAAATGTTGTGTTTAGGCCGAGGTGTGTATGGTACGTATTCAACTAGCTTCATACGTCAATCACAGAGTTCCCATCCCAGCAGAGCCCACATCCCCTCCACAGTGTGTTATCTTACTGAACCTCACAGTGTGATCCACTCCTTCACGTCGAAGCACCCCCTGCCGGGCAGACCGACTGTGTGTTGTGTTGTGTGTGTTTGTGTCACCAGTGGTGTTATTGGAGTTATGCACCAGGCTTCTCACAGGACTAATGGTTGGATGAGTGGTTTCATGCACCAGAACATGTGCACGCTGTGTGAATGTTTTGGATGGGTCGAGACAATCACTTTGCTTCCCCACCTTAATGACCTGTCTCTGAATTCACTGTCAGTGGCCCTCTGATGAGAGTGTCTACCAAGGCACTGAATAGTAACAGACAGGATAATGGAGACATTTTGCATAGAATGCTAAATTGATAGAGAAACCCTCACAGTCTCACAGAGTGGACTAATGTGACATCTGCTACAAAATACAAAACATCTATCATCTATTGTATATATAAGATATATTATATATTATTATATATATTATCTAGGTATAATTGATCTATTATGTATATCGAGATACATATGCTGTGTAGGAGATATATGTGTGTGTGTGTGTGTGTGTGTGTGTGTGTGTGTGTGTGTGTGCGTGTGTGATGTACATCGGGTACAGACAACTAGACATCCACAACACTGACCCGTGTCTGCCCGTGTTGCAGCCACGCCCAGCGCTCCGTACGGCATCACCCTGCTGAGCTGTGACGGCTCCTCCATGACGGTGGCCTGGAAGAGCCCGAAGCACTGCGGGGGGTCCCGGGTCAACGCCTACTACGTGGACCGCCGCAATGCTGACAAGCTGCAGTGGCGGGAGGTCAACACCAGCGCTATCAAGGAGAGGGTCTACACCGTGAGTCCCCCCGGAGGGGCGGGGCCCGGGCGGGTGGGCCCCGGCACGCCCCAGTGTCGCCGGTCAGGGTGCTCGATCCCCAGTGCGGCGAGGCTAACCTGGAGGCATCCTAGCATAACCGCTCCTAAACGACATGGATCTGTGTTCACTGGAGGTAGCTCGGACTGAAGTGTCTGCTGGGTAGAAACACACAAGGTAGACCAGAGGAGGAGCAGAATGTGAATGTGAACATCAGACTCAGTATGAATTTGCTGCCAGCTGCACATGAGGAATCTCTTCATCTCTTCCATCTCTTCAATCATATGTTTGGGCTGTGAAAACATGGATGTACAAAATAGAAAAATATACAAAAAGATGCTGTTCTTTTTGTGTGATGCTATATATATATATATATATTCAATATGCAATTCTAAGATATAAAGTGTAAAGTACAGTAACATGGGTTCTCTATGTCTCTGATGAAGCTGTTCATTGGTTCATTGTGTTTTCTATGTTGACCATTCAGGTCGAGCACCTGACCGAGGGAAGCTTCTACGAGTTCAAGGTCCAGGCGGGCAACATGGCGGGAGTGGGCGTGCCTTCCTTTGCCAGCAAGCCAATGAAATGCGAGGCCTGGACCATGGCGGAGCCAGGTAGGAAGATGAAGCTCCAGAGTGCTGGTGCCCACCCTGGGGGGCTGGACTCCACCTGTGGGGCCGCTTGAAATGCAGACTGCTGTGTGTGTGTGTGTGTGTGTGTGTGTGTGTGTGTGTGTGTGTGTGTGTGTGTGTGTGTGTGTGTGTGTGTGTGTGTGTGTGTGTGTGTGTGTGTGTGTGCAGGCCCGGCTTATGACCTGAGCTTCAGCGAGGTCAGAGGTGACTCGCTGGTCCTCCTGTGGAAGGCGCCAGTGTACACTGGAGCTAGCGCTGTTAGCGGCTACATGGTGGAGATGGCCAAGAAGGGCTCCAATGACTTCACCGCACTGAACCAGGATGCTGTCACACACCGCTACCTGCAGGTAGGACACCGGTTAGGGCTAGCTAGGGTCTGTAGCAATAGCTAGAGCAAATAGGGTTAGCTTGGGTAGATAGCGTTAGCTAGGAGTGATATAAGCTGAGTAATATCATAAAAATGGTGGTGTGCATAAAGGAGTGATATAATAAACATGATGGGGTAGTGTAATAAGTAGTTAAAGGTGTGATGTACTAAACGTGGTGGTATAGTGGTTGATATAAAAGAGTGATATAAAGGAGTGATATAAAAAGGAGGTGTATAAAGGAGTAAGTGGGGGTGTATTCTCTACAGGTGAGTGGTCTGGAGGAAGGAGAGTCCTATATTTTCAGGGTGCTCTCCGTCAACGCTAACGGAGTAGGAAAACCCTCAAGAGTGTCAGAGCCTGTCTGCGCCAAGGCCCTGCCAGGTAATCCTGCCTCCCTGTCTCCCTCCCTTCCTGCCTCCCTCCCTCCCTCCCTCCCTCCCTGCCTTCTGTCAATAAACTGTTCTCTCCTGTCTTCTTGGTAGTGACAAATGTAGAAAATGTGGAAGTTGTTGTTCCACATGGTCCCTGCTCACTAGAGATGGCGGTTGCAGCCGCGGATCGGGCGGATGACGTGGCGGTTTAACCAATCAAATTAATAATATATACACGTTGTTAAATATCGTTACCTATATCCTTTCAAGAACAGGCAATAACTTTCTAGCCTGGCGTCAGCAGCGCCTTGCAGCGCCTACAGACCTAAAAACAACCGGTGGATGGCGGGCGGGTGCAGTTTTGAAAATTGGTCTAAAATCGTTTGTGCAGATGGATGGCGGACGGATGATGCGTTTTGTGATGCGGTTGCGGATGAAATAATAGCCCATCCGCGCATCTCTACTGCTCACCCAAGCCTCCACCAGTAACTCTGGGGGTGCTCTCTTTCTGAAGGCACCCAGGAGATAGCCTGCGGTGTGGACGAGCAGACCGGGGACATCTTCCTGTCTCTGGAGGCGTGTGAGATCTCAGACACCTCTGAGTTCATCTGGTCCAAGAACTACAAGGAGATCGGGGACTGTCCCCGACTGTCTGCCAGCGCCAAGGACCGCACGTAAGGGTCCTTACTCTCTCTCTGTCTGTCTGTCTGTCTGTCTCTCTCTCTCTATCTCCCTCCCTCCCACCTCTGTGTCCCTAAAGCAGAAATTCCAGCAATAATGACACACTTAAAAACATCCATTAAGGACGTTCCGACCTGTTTCATCACCTGTCTCTCCACCTGTTCCACCACCTGTTATTTGCCTGCTAAGTGGCTCTGGTTCTCTGTGGTCCATTGTCAACGTGAGGTCAGAACGAGCTGAACCTTGAGCCATTGTTCCAACCATGACTGAACCTAACATGCTGGTTCCTCCAGGGTCGGAGCTTCAGCTTACACCCAGAGAACAAACACTAAATCTGGGGAACTACACTCATGGTGAAGCTACTGGAACAAACTAGGGACAAACAGGAAGAGAACCTCAATGGTTCACTTCCTGGATGGTGGTTTGATCATGTGATCAATGGTTCACTTCCTGGTTGGTGGATTTGATCATGTGATCAATGGTTCTCTTCCTGGTTGGTTGCAGCGCCAGGCTGACCTTCACCAGCCCTGATAAAGACGACCTGGGACGCTACTCTGTGGTCGTCACGGATACGGATGGCGTCTCTGCCAGCCACACACTGACCGAAGACGGTGAGGTCAAAGGCTAAAAAGTGGAGACAGACTGTTGTCAATAAAGTTTTTGTTGGCCATTTGTCCTGTAGGATGTGGTACAGTTTAAAAGGCTTCACATATGGATTAGGCTGATCACCTCAAACGATGTCCACCTACCTGTAGTTGGCCTCCATTAAGATGCCCTATTGCCTACCTGCTCATTACTGACATGTGTTGTACCTCCACAGCCCTCAACACCATGCTGGAGCTGAGCCACGCTATTAGGAACCCCAGTAAGTTTAACCTTAGAGCCTAAAACCTTAGCCATTATGTTTCATGTTAGCATGTTAGTTACAGAATGTTTTAAATTACTTAGTGCTAGATCTACTATCAGCCGATCTCTCTGACCACAGCTGGTGAATGTCTAGTTGTGTGGTGTCAGATATCTGAAAGGTCTTTAGAGATCTGAGAGGTCTTCAGAGATCTGAGAGGTCTTCAGAGATCTGAGAGATCTTCAGGGATCTGAGCGTTCTTCATGCTCCTCTCCGTCCAGTCGTTCCTCTGAAGCACGGTCTGAGCTACGAGATCCTGGAGAAGGGACATGTCCGCTTCTGGCTGCAGGCCGCCAAGCTGTCCTCCGCCGCGTCCTACCGCTTCATCGTCAACGACAAGGAGGTCACCAGCGGGGAGGTCAGCAAAGGGTCTGCTACCCATGGTGCAACGCTTTCCCCACACCAAACACTGACCTGACCTTGACTAGCGCTCTTCAGATGTTTCCTGGCTGTGTTGATGGTTTGATTGATACAATACAGGCCAATACAATGCATATGTCTCTCCCCAGGGCCAGAAGATCAGCCACGATGCTAACACTGGTGTGATCCAGATGACGGTAGACCACTTCACCAGGGCCAACGAGGGGACCTACACTGTCCAGATCCATGATGGCAAGGCCAAGAACCAGTCCTCCCTGGTGCTGGTTGGAGACGGTGAGGCCCACCATTGATTGGCTTCGGTTGGTGCCCAGTGGGGTGATATCACAGGGCACCAATCCCAGCCTATCCATATCAAGTGCATGACATCACAGAGACTGGCTATGGTAGGACTACTTAGAGGTTGGATTGAGTATTGCTGATGGTTATGCTGGTGGAGTACTTTCCATGGTGACAGTGTTGTGAAGTTGGGGTGACGGTGGAGTGGTTTCCATGACAACGCTGTGTTGTGCTGTCTCCTGTGACAGTGTTCAAGGCGGCGCTGAAGGAGGCAGAGTTCCAGAGGAAGGAGCACCTCAGGAAGCTAGGTACCGCGGTTTCCGTGACAACCAGATCAAAACTATGACAACCGCCTACCATATGTGTAATGAGTGAATGGTTCACGTCTCCCTGTCTCTCTCTTGTCTCTCTAAGGTCCTCACTTCTCTGAGTACCTGTACTTCACCGTGGCCGAGGACTGCACCGTCATGCTGGCCTGCAAGGTACGGTCAAACAAACTCACTGTTCCTGCCCTGCTTCATGTGCCTCCATGTAGCTGTCAGTCCTAGTCCAGATCGGCCGGTCACGTCTACATCCCGGTGGTGTACATGCCTTGGTTAGGAGAAGTTCACCCATGGAAACTAACCATTAGCCTAGTCTGTCTGTATGGACGGGACCTAATATAGACCTGCCAAACCTTTTAAATACACATTTCATCACAAATGTATGTATCAAATATCTCTAGTTGATGAGTCAGAATCACCCGCGACCCCCTATATCAGGCAAACACTGCTCCAACACTGCTGTCAACTTTAAACCAACTTTACATCCTCTAAGTGTTTTTGGAGATCGTGAGGCTCCCAGCTCACTCGTGTTGTTCTCCGGGTAACAGGTGGCCAACGTGAGGAAGGAGACCAAGTTCAACTGGTACAAGGAGGAGGAGGAGATCGTTCTGGACACCCCACCTAACGTCATGTCTGGCACTGTGGCTCTGCCCATCCCACTGGTAACTAGCACTTTCTCACTATATCACTATCACTCTATCATCATCCTGATATCTATCAGTCTAACTCTATCTATCCATGTTAGTTTAGGTACTGGGAGGTTTGTGTACTGGGTGTTATGTTAGTTTAGGTACTGGGAGGTTTGTGTACTGGGTGTTATGTTAGTTTAGGTACTGGGAGGTTTGTGTACTGGGTGTTATGTTAGTTTAGGTACTGGGAGGTTTGTGTACTGGGTGTTATGTTAGTTTAGGTACTGGGAGGTTTGTGTACTGGTGCTGTTATAACCTCAGCCTTCATGATTGCTCTGTAGTTCTCTAGGAAGGACCAGGGAGTTTACAAAGCCACCTTGAGTGACGACAAAGGAAAGGACAGCTCCCTGTTTGAAATCTCAGGAACTGGTAAGTCCTCCCTGATTGGTCAATTTGAATTCCCAGGACGCGGTATAGCTCCCCGATTGGCCATTTGGCCTGGGATAACGCGACGATGTTGGTCGATCCTTTAGGTAACGTGCTAATGATGTCATTGGTTATTTCATCTGACTCTTTCTGCTTCACAGTGTTTGATGACATCATCAACGCCATCGCCCAGATCGCCGGTAAGACCTGCTACTGACTGCATCCTCAGCTCCTCGCTGCCCTCCCTCCAGAGCAGTAGTCTGATTGGTGATATAATGATGATGATGTTCCTGCAGGCTCCTCTGCCTCTGAGCTGGTGCTCCAGTGCACACCTGAGGGCATCAGACTGCAGTGTTACATGACCTACTACACAGAGGAGATGAAGACTGTGTGGAAACACAGGTGCCACACACACGCACCCACACACACGTACACACCAACACACACACACACACACATAAACACCCACACACATATGGACACACGCACACACCAACACACACACGTACACACACACAAACACAGAGACGTACACACCATCGTGTGTGTGTGTGTGTGTGTGTGTGTGGCCCTACAGGGACAGTAAGATCGCGTCCTCTGAGAAGATGCGTATCGGAGGGGCGGCTGAGATGGCCTGGATGCAGATCTGCGACCCCTCTGACAAGGAGAAGGGCCAGTACACCATCGAGATCTCAGACGGGGTCAACGTGTATGCACGCAGCTTTGACCTCTCTGGACAAGGTGGCTTTCACTTCTTCTTTGTTCATGTATTCATTCATGTATTCATGCATTAATTCACTCCTTCGTTCATGCCCTCCTTCACCCTTTTATTCATTCCTGCGGTCCTTCCTTCATTCATTCCTGCATTCATCTTCTTGTGTTCATATGACGTATGATGAAGGGTCCCACGGCTAAGTAGACACTGACCTGGTCTTGTTTCCTCAGCGTACACCGATGCCTACGAAGAGTACCTCAGACTCAAGTAAGTTACCGTGTCTCTGTTAAAGTGTGTGTTAGCGTGTGTTAAAATAGGTGTCACAGTGTGTTTCAGTGTGTGTTACAGTGTGTTTCAGTGTGTGCTACAGTACATGTGTTGCAGTGTGTTACAGTGTGTTAGTGTGTGCTACAGTACATGTGTTATAGTGTGTTACAGTGTGTGTTTCCGTACATGTGTTACAGTATGTGTTACATTATATGTTACAGTGTGTTAGTGTGTGCTACCGTACATGTGTTATAGTGTGTTACAGGGTGTGTTTCAGTGTGTGTTAGCATTCATATGTTGTAGTAGTATTTGTATTTGGTACTATTACTACATTACTACTATTACTACACCTGTCTGCAGTTGTACTAGTAATACTATTTGTATGGGGTACTAGCATCTATGCAGTACTGATGTCTAATTTGTGTTTTACCTCATAGGGCTGCTGCATTCGCAGAGAAGAGTGAGTATGATAATGATCCTCTCTGTAAACACTTAGAAAGCACACACACATACACACACACTGTTCCTTCAACACCAAGGAGATGTTAAGAAGGGTTCTCGTGTTTCAACAGAGTAGATGTTAGATGTTGAGAAGGTTCTTCATGGTTGTCCTCCTATGTTTCAGACCGTGGTAGGGTGGTCGGAGGTCTGCCTGATGTTGTCACCATCATGGAGCACAAGGTGAGTACCTCTCTTCTGATTGGTTTACATGAGTGTCCAGTGATAGCTTGCAGATTACCTGCAGGCATCTGTGAGCAAGATACCTGCCTACCCCTACCCGCTTCCTCAGAACCTTCTCTCAACGAAATACCTGCAAGGCACTTTGTTTGAAAAGGTAGTACGTGTTGACTTCCTGACCCCCTGACCTCTGGCCCTCTCCAGTCCCTGAGCCTAACCTGCACGGTGTGGGGCAACCCCACCCCCGAGGTCACATGGTTCAAAAACGAGCAGGAGGTGGCGTCCTGCGAACACACCAAGGTCACCTTTGAGGGCGGGAAGTTCGCCAGCATGGTCATCACAGAGGTGACCTCTCACTCAGCTTGTTATGTTATACCTGTACATTATCATCTCTACCTCATGACCACGTACATGATGTATGATGTTATACCTGCACATTATCATCTCTACCTCATGACCACCTACATGATGTATTATGTTATACCTGCACATTACCATCTCATACATTCTACTGACAGCATCACATCACCACACACACCTCACCTATTCATCCCTGACCCGGTTTGGTGTTGACCCGTCTCCGGTCCTGGACCAAATGATCCTGATGTGTACCCCCCCCCCTCCGTAGGTGACCTCCGATGACTCCGGCAAGTACAGCATCAACGTTCGTAACAAGTATGGTGGCGAGTTTGTGGAGATCACGGTGAGCGTGTACAAGCAGGGCGAGACCATCCCAGAACCCAAGCTGGGCCAGCCCAAGGCCGCCACGCCAGCACCCCCTTCCAAGACCCCGACGCCCACCCCCCCCCCCCCCCCCCCCCCCCCCCCCCCCCCCCAACCCCCCCCCCCCCCCCCCCCACACCCCCCCCCCCCCCCCCCCCACCCCCCGCCCCCAGCCCCCCCCCCCCCCCCCCACCCCCACCCTACAGTAAGGAAGCCTCATCGGGTGGAGCTGGAAATAGCAGAAGTAGAGAAGATAGTTTGTGTGTTTGTGTGTTTGTGTGTCTGTGTGATTTGTGTGTGAACAGGTGACAGCTTCAACACACACCGCAGAAGGGGGCGTGGCTCACCTGCTCAGGTATGCTGTCCCACTGGTTACCGTGGTGTCCCTGTCAGGCAGACGGCTGTTAGAACTAATAAAGGAGGCGTCTGGTGTCTGAAAGATGTACCTTCCACTGGGCCACAGTGGAACGCATGTCCTGTCTCACGTTCAGCCACAGTGGCATCCCTTATTGATCAGAGCTGGCCCTGGGGATCACTCCACATATTGATCAAGTTGTCAGGGTAACCCATCGGTTTCATCAGCCAATCAGAGGGGACGCAGGGGGCTAAATGTTTGCTGGGCACTCTTGTCTTGTTTCTCATGACTGTTTTCCGACAATGCTTTGTGTTGGCAATAAACCCTACTTATCACCCTCTTCTTTGTTCTGGACTGAAAATGTTTCCTCCAACGTGCCCCGTGGGCGTCACTAGGCCTGGTTGTCTGAATGTTTCATGAAGAGCTCCGTCAGTGTCACAGTGACACGTGAGAGAGAGAGAGCAACACACCAGCTACAGGGTGTGTGTGTGTGTGTGTGTGTGAAAGGTTTATATTCCAAAAAATGAATGTTAACCTAAATACATTTAACTGTTATTCTCTAGTACTGTAGCATTTCAATAAATGTGTATTGATAGCGGTAATCTCACTACTAATACCAATTACTAACGACTACTAATATTCTTAACCCCACAATTTATAATTGCTCTGGAAAGTAAACAGCAGTTTTCAGGAACCCATTAAGGGGTCTGGGCTGAGCCCCAGAGGTCCTCAGATCCTGACAACACCCTGAGGACAGTTATAGATAAGGACAGTTGAAGTAGAGATAAGGAGAGTGAAAGTAGAGATAAGGACAGTTATAGTAGAGATAAAGACAGTTATAGCAGAGATAATAACAGTTAGTTATAGTAGAGATAATAACAGTTTCAGTTACATTCCAAAGTATGGTTTTATTTATCACAATGATGTAACATTTTTAGAAAACTGAAGAAAAACAATACCTGAAATCGGTGATTACATTGTGATGGGTAAAGCTGAGACCATAAATGAAGGAATTTCGGATGCAGACTGATGCTACCCCAGGTTACTGTAGGTGAGTGGGCGGGGATTCTCTAAGAAAAGAGGAAATGGGCGGGTCCAACAGGTAGCTTATTTGCATCCACGTCGCGGGCTGCACCTTGCCCCCCCCCCCCTCAGACAGACTGGTCCGCTCTGTTTCCACCTTCCACCTCATTGTCAACTGGTGTCGGTGGGGCAAGAGAGGACTGACAACAACAAGGAAGGTTTCGTCAGCCGCAGTTAGTGCTTCTTCGGTTTTACTTTAAAAGTACTTAAATTCAACTAATTCGTACCAATAGAATTATTAATCTCGACTATATTTAGGATTAGGACTTTAAGACTTGACTCGTCACATGTTTTTAAAGGTAGGCCTACGCCTGTATTTAAGACAAGATATAAGATAAGATATTGTCCTTGATATTACCTGGTAAGGTTCAGGGTTGGACCCCCGGCCCCCGCGGTGGGATGTCTGCATGCTGAACAAGTGGAGATGTTTCTCCTCAACACGACCCTCTGACGGAGCGACACACACCTGGCACACACACCTGGGGGACACACCTGTAACTCCGCGGGGAGTCAATGGAGTCCGGCCTGTCCTGCGTGTCTTCCCTGAAGGAAGACGTGAAGCCGTGCTTCGTCCAGCCGCACTACAGGGAGTCCTACCGGCTGGCCATCTACGCGCTGCTCTGCGGGGGGCCGGAGGCCTACGACGAGTTCCTGAAAGCCGAGCAAATCAGCCACTTTTTGTCGGACGAGGAGAAACTCTACGTGCTGCAAAATGCGGAGTTACCGGTTTGTGAGGACGGTAAGGCGAAGGAGCATGAGGAGGGGAACCCGTCCACATATTTCCCCACCGAGTCCGGCAAGGCGAAGGAGCATGAGGAGAGGAACCCGTCCACATATTTCCCCACCGAGTCGGACGAGCAGGTGCCGGACCTGGACCTGGGCTGGCCCGAGGTCTCCTCAGTCTCAGAGACCAACATCAGCCTGCTGTTCCACCCACCCCGCCAGAACACCCCCACCATCAAGGAGGTGGTCCGGAAGCAGATAATTGACGCCAAGCAGGTAAGGGGTGGGGTGGGGGGGGGGGGGTCGTGTGTCGGAGGACTCATGAGTACTAGGCATGTCTCCAGGTCAACTCGGCCAACAAGGCCTACAGACAACAAAACGTACAATACAGTGTTGGCCTGTAACTCAGTGTGTACATATACACAGAATAGGGTCAGGGCTGGATGGAATATAACGCTCCACACACAGAAACATGAACAAGTTCATACACATCTACCCCCCGGGTTCTCTGTTTAAATGTTTTCCAATGTATAATGTCTACCTGGTATTATACAACAACATAACGGCATAACTACAAGATTCTCATTTACATGACACACCTTCCCTCCAGTGTGGATACACCTGAAGTGTGAATCAACTGTTCTTTAGAACCAGTCTGGGTGTAGAACCTGGAGCCTCATACTCCTTCTCCATTCAGCCGAACCAGAGGTGGTGTTACCAGTCACACAAGGGTGTAGATCACAGCCAGCAGCATTCCGTACCAGGAGCTCCGACATGACTTATTGTACAACATGGAGGTGTCTGACAGGCTGGTGTTTAAGTTAAAAGTCATCAAAAGTGTATGTTTACATAGACTTGGACAAAGGCCTTTCTGTATGCTTTAGTCCAATAGATGATGAGAACAACCCACGCAGGTTAACAAAAAAAGTGAGCTGCACAAAAAGTTTGTGCAAAACAAACTGCTCCACAACCTAGTTTTAAAAAGTAACTAAAGACGTAGAGTAGCCAGGAAACAAAACGACATCATGTGTCAATATTATCCAACCTCGCTTCAAGGCAGCGTGAAGCAAGCTCCCTCTGACAGAATGATGATAAAGTTTGAGGTTGCAACGCCTACTGACACAAAGTTTAGTAAGTATTGTTAAATTTCTAAAGTAAAGTTACGGATATAATATATTGCGTGAGTGTACTTAAAGTGTTTGTCAGTTTGGTACCAGAATATTGGCCAGGCAGCCAGTATTTATAAGTGTGAGTGCATCGCAGGCCTAACAGTTACACTGTAGTAACTGTGTACTGCACTACAGCCGCGACCAGCTGGGCGGTTTGGCCCGCAACTTGGCCGGCCCCCTTCATGCAAATCATCAGACGTGTTTTCACCCGCTCAGCCAGAAGGTTACAACGTTTAACTTAAAGGTCACGTGCGAGCTGAGCACAATCGTGTGGGGTTTGTAACAGCTTGCAGACAACTCAAAATTCTTAATGATTCACTAGTTGCATTGCATGAACACACACACACACACACACACACACACACACACACACACACACACACACCCTTTACCATGGCAGTATAATAAACCTGCCCTCAGACCAACTGACAAACAATCCTCCTCTCCCATCCTCTCCACTCCCCTCCCCTCCCCTCCCCTCCCCTCCTCTTCTCCTCTCTTCTCTTCTCTTCTCTTCTCTTCTCTTCGCTTCTCTTCTCTTCTCTCCTCTCCTCTCCTCTCATTTCCTCTCTTCTCCTCTCCTTCCCCCTCCTCCTCTGTCCTCCAGCTCATTGCCATCTCCATGGATGTCTTCACTGACGTCGACATCTTCCAGGAAGTGGTGAGTGCATCGCGCCGCGGTGTCATCGTCTACATCCTGCTGGACCACGCTCACTTCCAGGGCTTCCTCACCATGTCGCAGAGGCTGGGAGTCAGCATCACAGACCTCCAGGTAGGGGGTCCCTGATGATGAGCTAAGCCCACCCAACCCCCCTCCACCCAACTCATTCTCTTTCGTTTAGCCAATCAAATCATCCATGTATCCTGATCATGTGGCTTAGGGGCTCTGGTTGCTCTAGTCTCAGGGAGGGAAACATAACAAGTGAGCGCTTGTGAACGGCCAGCTTACCGGTCGCTCACCTGACTCAGACTCACTCACCTCTGAACCACTTTCACACTCCCAACAAAATACGTGTCACCACTAATAACAGCCACAGTATAAATATATCAGTTAACCACGTCTGGATTTTCCTGTCAAACTGCGTGAGCGTCTCCTGGTGACGGAGTTCCAACATGTCTGTCTCTGAGCGTGCATCCTGAGCCAGCACGGCTCCTCTTGATGCCAGGAGGAATTGTTTAGCCGGTAGCCATTTTAAACTCCCTGCTGAAAAATGAATGCACAGGTTTCATCTTGTCTATAATCATGAGGGTGTGTTGCCCTTGGTGCCACACAAAATGTCAAAGTGTGCGTGCGGTGTGTGTGTGTGTGTGTGTGTGTGTGTGTGTGTGTGTGACTAACTGAAGGATAGAGCTTGGAGGTATTGCTTGTATTATTTGTTATAATATGTTATAATTAATGTGTGTGTGTGTGTGTGTGTGTGTGCGCGAGTTGGGTTGTGTAATTTTACTTGTGTTTAAAATTATGTGCTTGACTCTGCATGTGCGTGAGTTGGTAGGACTGTAGGTGTGTGATTGTGTAAGGGCAGCTCCTCACTAGCATGTGTGTCATCCAGAACCTGCGTGTTCGGACGGTGAGCGGCCCGCAGTACCAGTGCCAGTCTGGGGCGAAGTTCAGTGGTGCTCTGGAGCAGAGGTTCATTCTGGTAGACTGCAGAACCGTCCTGTACGGAACCTACAGGTGAGTTGCATGTCGCATTACAACCTACGGATGAGCCAACAGTAGCATGAGCTTGCATGTAGCTGGTTAGTAAGCATTTTTTAGGTGTTAGCATGTTAATTAGCATGTAGTGTTATAACCTACAGGGGAGCTAGCATGATATGAACATCTGTGGACATTCTCTTCGAGATATTGACCTAAGGTGTAATATGCTCTGTCTTCTTTTTCCCTTGATTGGGCTGAAGCTACACGTGGTCCTTTGAGAAGATCAACCTAAGCATGGTGCTGGTGGTCACCGGCCAGCTGGTGGGCTCGTACGACGAGGAGTTCCGCCGCCTCTACGCACGCTCCCTCGCTCCCACAGAGCTCACAATGTCTGGGGAGGAAGAGGACAGCCTGAAGCCCCTGTACAGCCCCAGCCCCAGCCTGCTGTCCCTGCACCAGCTCCAGAGGCCGCGCATGACCAACGGTCTGATGACCCGGGGGCGCAGCATGCAGGAGAGGCTGCACCAGTCCCATCGCCTGGACCCTGGGAACCTGGTGAGGGGCCACAGCTACGACGGTGAGCTGCAGCGCCTCAACTCCCCTGCAGCCAGGCTGAAGGCCACAGAGAGGAACGGGACCACCCCGCAAGGAGGTGAGGACCCACCGGCTCCGGCTCCGGCTCCGGCTCCGGCGCCACGGCCAGCCAGGATGTCTCAGCTGCTCTCCCGCCACCGGATGCGCTATGGCTCCGACCAGAACCTAATCCCGTTCAACTCGGAGACGTCTCTCAACCGCTGGAAGATCGATTCGTACTTCAGCCATGACGACGAGACCGCAGAGGCGGCCTATGATGTGACGTCGCCCCAGGGGAGCCAGCTGGACCTGAATGAGGGCGGAAACCAGATGTTCCCCACCAAGTCCCGGCAAATGAAGTCCAAGCTGGAGGAGATCCGGTTGAAAAGGCTCAGCCTGCAGGAGTACACTAGGCAGAGCCAGGAGAATTTGAGGCCCATGTTCTCAACTCTAGAGAGGACTAGAATCAGGTCCTCACTGAGAACTCTGGACAAAAGCCAGAGCATGGCGGCGCTAGAAGAACACAAACCGCAGGAGTATTCTGACCACGCACCAGCTGACTACGAGAACGTGGAGTACTTCAGTCCCAGACTCAAACCATTGGAGGATACTCCTGACATTCAGGAATGTCCCGAGATGGAGGAACCTGAGGCCGCCCAGCAGTCTGTAGCCCAAGGACAGCCCCCACGGACACAAGACTGTCTGCAACCCGTTCCCATGACCCCTCCAGCAGCAGCCAAGCTGGACGTGAAACAGAAGGAGCCATCTCTAAAACCCTCGGGCCTGAGACCCAGTGGTGGTAACACACAGTCTTCCAGAGCCATGGACCCTCTCCTGGGTATCCCAGAGGAGAAAGACGGCCCAAGCAAAGTGGACTCGACCGATAAGCTAGCCAAAGTGGGTGGTGCCCCGGCCCACAAAGACGCCAACGCAGTGACACCCCGCGGGGGCCGCAGGGCTGTTTCCAAAGTGGGCTCTGTGGTATCGAGCCGGTCCATCGGATCCCGACATCAGGACCTGCCGAAAGGGAGCGCCATCGCCACGAAGAAGGACCCTCCGGGTGCGAGACCCCACGCCACCCAGGCCGAACCGGCCCCCCATCGGGAGGCAACGCCTCAGCAGACGGCAAACTCTTCCGCCTCCGACGCGTCAGCAGCATCGCAGAGCGCGGTGAAAGCCAAGGGCTCGGCCGAGAAGGCCCCGTCACCGCAAGGAGAGTCAACGTTTCAGAGGAAGAACTCCCTGAAGTCTAAAGTTTATTCGCTGCTTTCTTTGGACGAGCGCAAATCCCAGCGGAAAGAGGAGAAAACGTTACAGAGGAAGTCCTCCATGCGATCGCAGAACCCCGCGGCAGCGAGCCAGCACGTCTCGGCCGAGGCCTTGGAGGGAGCCCCGCCCCCCCCGGAGGCGGAGCGGCCTGCCGTAGCGCCCAGAACGCCCAAAGGAACGTTGAAGAGTGTTTCCAGGTCGCAGAACGCCATCGACAACCTCGCAGAAAAAGAACGTCCTTCGTCTGCGGTCCCACTGGACCGCTGGTCTTCCCAGCGGTCCAGCAGGACCCAGAGCAGCGTCAGCGGCTCCAGGTTGACTCTGGAGAGCGAAGGAGCCGTTGGCCCTCAACCCCAGAGGGGCAGGGTCTACAGCAGATTTGAACCTCTCCTCAACCAGGACCGGTATCCCCTGGATAAGCCGGTGCGGTCCACCAGCCTACGCTACCTCGGGAAGGACAGGAACTCTGTGCTCAACAGCATCAGGCAGCCGTCCGCCGGCGTGTCCAAGAACTACTCGGCATATCAGACGCCGTCCAGCCAGGACAACCGCCTCGGACGCTTCATGCAGCGTGTTGGCAACCTGATCACCAAGAACAAATGAACCACAGGCCCCCCCAGACGCCTGTCACAGACGGGCCGCCAGACCACCAACGCGTTACAGACGGTACACAAGTGTTTTTAAGACAAAAGCAGACAAAACAGTGGTTTCAAGTCAGTAGTTCATCAATTTCTGTGACATCTAACTTAACCTACAACCTCCATGTGAAAGAAGAATGGGGACCATTTGACAACATATCAAAGGGCCTTGTTGGCTACCATATTCCAGCTGATTTAGCTATTGGACCAATATCTGATACTAGGACCAGAATCCCTCTAATTTCCATACTGATTAGCTGATTCTCACTTCCCAAATGAGAGCAGCGTTAGTTGAAGTGGGTTGACATTTAAAGAATTGATAATGTTGTAAAGTATTAATATGTTTACTTTTGGTTTGGTTTGGTTAGTTTATCCTGTGAATGCCATATCCAGTTCCATTCCCATTGTGCCATGAGGGGATTTTATTTGGAACTCTAACACTGTTCCCAAATCCTTGTTGGGGCTGAGGCACTCCCCAATCTGAACAGGAAATTCAACATAACTACACTTCGCCACACATAACTACACTATACTTCGAAAAACGCCACACACGCTATTGCCAGGATATTATATATATATATGTTTCATGTTGATGTTGATGTTTGTTTATTAAGTCAGGCTGGCGACTGTTACTGGAACAATTACATCAATCATCTAAATAATCATCAGATATGGTTTAGGAGCTAAACCGCCTCACGTCTCAGATTACTTACAGTAATCTTCAGAATAATTGACCAATCAAGGTCATGATGTGTGAGGTCTGTCTGGTAATAATGTGACTGTATCAAAGTGTTTATGTATTACAAATAAACAACAGCTCTTCCACTCCACAAAATAGTCATCTTTAATATCAAATAAGTTTGTTTGTTGCATCATGTTGTCAGTAGGTCTCAGTAATATTATTGCTTTTGTGAATGTGTTCACTCCACCCAAAATATTTGTATAAATGGATAATCTACACTGTTTTCTTTTGTATAGAAACAGGTTCCACCCTGAAGACCCACTCCATTGTGCTGCGGTGCGCTGCAGTCTAGTGATCGTCTAGTGGGCTGTAGTGCACTCTAGTGTCCCTATATTGTACTACCATCACAGTACGATACAGTTTACCCAAATTAAAAAGACCGAAAATAACACTAGGAGTCAAGCCAGACTGATGATAGAACTGTTGTTTTATGTGTTCATATTTACAAGAAGAAAATCACACATTAAAATAATGAGCAAATCAAATTCAATATTTTTGATCTCAACAACACCATCATTATTTCTGCAGCAGAAGTTCCTTCTAGATGAAGTACTCCAGGCACTTGTTTCTCTCGTCGTCCAGTTCTCGCGTCTCAATCTCAAACTTCTTCATGGCGATGAAGTACTGGATGAAGGGCTCCCCCAGGGCGCTGCACAGCAGGCGGTCCTCGGCCAGGGCCTCCAGGGCGTCCTCCAGCCTCACCGGGATGGCGTGCTGCCGCTGCTGGCCCTGCCCCGCCTCCAAGCTCAGGTTCCGCTTGATGCCGTCCAGCCCGGCCGCCGCGGTGGCGGCCAGCACCAGGTAGGGGTTGGCCGCGGCCGAGCCCAGCCGGTTCTCCACACGCAGCTCATGGCCGCCGTGCCGCGTGACGTTGAAGGAGCAGCTGTGGTCGTTGTAGCCGCAGGAGGCGTGAGTCTCGGCCCGCTCAGCGGCGCGGCCCCGGCGGCCCCGCTCGGGGGACAGCAGGCAGCTGAGGGCGGCCGAGTGGCTGAGCAGCCCCGCAAGCCACTTCCTCCCGATCCCCGACAGCTCGCCGCCCCGCGCCTCCCCGCCCTGGAACAGGCCGCGCTGCCCGCCGGCGTCCCACAGGCTGTGGGAGAGCACGCCGGCTTTGTGCGGGCCGTCGTCCGTGAAGAAGCTGGCGAGGTAGCCGTGCTTGCGTGCCATCTCCTTGATGCCCGTGCGGAAGGTGAAGGCGCTGTCGGCCGCCGCGATGCCAAACTCCGGCCGCAGGCTGATCTCCATCTGGCCCGGGCCGGCGGCCGACGCGAAGCTGTCCACGTCGGCGCCCATGCTGTACATGCCGTCCACCAGCTGCTGGAAGAAGGGCAGGTCGTGGTTGCTGAGCAGCGTGGTGGCCGGGAACATCAGGGTATTGGGGCCCACCCGGTCCGGGGCGCCCAGCACGCAGCACTCGTAGGTGAAGGACGTGTGCAGCGAGAAGCCCAGGCTCTGCAGCTGGCCCAGGAGGTGCTTGGCGATGAGGCGGGGGGAGGTGCGCAGGGCGGCCCCCGCGACGGTGTAGGGGTCACAGATCACCCGGGCCGTCCTCCCGGTCCAGGGCAGCACCCTGAAGGTGTGCAGGTCCGGCATCAGCAGGATGTCGCTGCTGAAGTTGGCGGCGTCTGCGTTGTCCACCTCGCTGGTGCCGGGACTCAGGGTCAGCTCCAGGTAGCTTCTGGGCATGGGGACGCCATGCGCTGCCTTCTCCTGGGGAGGGAGAGCCTGTTGACCTCGGTGCAGCATCTACCTCTACGACACCATACCCACCTGTCCTACCTAGCTCTCTTACATCATCATGTTATATTAACGTGGGATTAGTCTTCTCAGTGACTCTAAATGAGTTGCAATATCTATATGGGTGGATGGATGGATGGATGGATGAGTGGGTGAGTGGTTTAAGGACAGGAGAATGGCGCGGGTTACGTGGAAGTGGCGGGCGGGCACGGTCTTGGAGCGAGACACCCCGTGGAGGTCCACGGCCTCGAAGCGGACAAAGGTGATGTTCTCTCTGGTCATCTGCTGCTTAATGTTCTCCATGTCTGAGCTGCTGCTGCCTGGACCTCCAGGCCCTCTGCTATCTGTAACACAACAGCGGCCAGCAGCTCGGTGGACTTTAGTCTGTGCTTCGTCTGCAGAGCACTGAGCCAACTCAAGGTTAGCAGTTGAAAACTACATGGACTAAGATTTCTATAACATTACCCCAGAAAATGAACAGAACTTAACATCAAGTGTGTCGAAGATACATCTACGCTGATAAATCCACATGAATTTGACCTTGTAGAATAAAATTTTGGTAGGTGATGCAACCAAAAGCTTATATTTCCTGGTCAAACTATTTACCTGTTTGAGAACTTCCAACCTCCTCCGAGGGGTCCTGGCGTCGGTACGGGAGGCTCCCAGGGTTCCTGTACGTGGAAGCGTCTGGTCTGAACGAGTAGGAAGGGCTCCGACCGGCCTTGCTGTCCCCGGGGTCTGGACCCCTTCTAGAAGCACTGTCCGCATGGGGCTTGAAGGTCGTAAACACCCTGCGGTGGTCCTCATAGCTGCCCGCCCCACCACCATGGCCGGTGCTCGGGCCCTGGATGTGCCAGGCACCGGGGTCCCCTGATCGGACATCCCCCTGGCCCCTGAAGGCCAGCTGGGGGCCGTCCCTCAGCGTGGTCTTCAGCTCCTCCATGGTCTGTCTGGGGATGTCTGAGGGCCTCCAGGGACCACCCTGGTACACCGCTCCCCTGGTCCAAGAGGGCCCGCTGTCACCCCTGTCCGGACCTCCCCCGGAGCGGGGCCTGGGCGGAGGGGAGCCGATGGGGACGAGGGTGGTGATGGTGGGGGCGGGGCCCCGGTCAGCATCAGTGTGAACGATGGACAGCCTCCCTCTGCGGTCTCCTTGTTCTGAAGAGGCGTGTCCCTCTGACAGGGTCACGCCCTTCCTCCGGCCCAGGCTCACCCCCACGCCGTCCACCGTGTCTGTGGCTGCCCCCTGCTGGTCCTGCAGAGACATTACAACATTACAGACGTGTTACAGAGGCAGTACAGAGATGTTATAGAGACATTACAACATTACGGAGATGTTACAGTGACATTATAACATTACAGAGAGCTTACAGAGACGTTACAGAGACATTACAGAGACACAGAGACAAAAATGCATAACTATATAGAAAAATTATAATGAAAAATAGAGAAAATCAATAAGTACAAAAATAGAAACACAAAATACGGTAACACAATACAATATTAAAATACATAGTACATAAAAGACATAGAACAGGGCCTAAATGGAATCAAACCCTTTTGGTTATTTGGTGTCTCTGGGAGGACTGATGTAAAATGATAAGCTGGGTACTCAATAGAACATGACTTGACACTGCGTTTTTATTTTAACTTAGATTCATCCTTTTTCCAGAATGTTGAGCTGAGCAATTTTTGTAACAGGAATAACATGGAACTAAGCACAGAGGAAACTGGATCAGCACATTATTGCACCCGCATTGTTACCTTCATCTGCTTCTAACTTCTGGTTTCAACTGACTCCTGATTCAAACTGATTCCAAACTGCATCTCCCTCATTGGAAGTTGTACCTTCAGGGTGTTGTCGTATAATTCTGTTGTAAACACAGCTGACCACCACAGCTGAGCACCCTGGAGCTGGTGGACTGTTCCACCACCTCTCTGTCTCTTTGTCCAGCAGATGTGTGTGTGTGTGTGTGTGTGTGTGTGTGTGTGTGTGTGTGTGTGTGTGTGTGTGTGTGTGTGTGTGTGTGTGTGTGTGTGTCACAGGGTAAAAGCCAGGCTCAGCATTTCAGTTGACATCCACAGCCTGTGGAACCATCCGGTCGCTCGATGTGCTCTGACGTCACAACTCAGCAGACCGGCGTTACCAGTGTTATGCCGCGCTGATCAATTCTGTACACTCGTGAGGTTTGTCATAATGAACATGTTTGTTACCAACAGGAAGGAGAGTGGGAATCCATTCTGCGTTGGAAACGTCCGGCCACCCTATGGTGGCCTGGCTGAGCAAGCTGCACGTTAATTCACTTCTCAACCAACGGAGAGGCTTTCTGCTGCAGTATGTGAAGCACTGGAAGATGATCGATTATTAATAATATGATATTATGATAATAATCAACGTGATCAACGTCATCACACTAATTATGTCTAATATTGAACATAATTCTTCCAACAACAATCCACCCCACTATCCATGTATTCTATCCTTCCAACCATCATCCATTCTTCTAGTCTATTCCTCTATCATCCATCCCTCATCCATAAATGCAGGATGGATGGATGAGGGATGGATGAATGTCATCAGAGAAACGACATTGTCATTCTCATGGAATGTCACTAGGAGTCATTCAGACATAATGTTCATGTATCTATCTGCTCTGACGCCCCGGCGTGTGCGTGTGCGTGTGTGTGTGTGTGCGTGAACAAAGCAGCGCGGCCTGCAAAACCTGCGCAGCACTGAAGCTCCGTGCAGCTCCTCCTCAGGGTGGGGTCTGGAGACCACTGACGTCCACTCCGCTCGGAGAGCTCACGGCTGTATGGTGCGACGCCACCTCTTCTCTCGGACTTGTTTTTAGGGACCGGCTGTATGATTAAGCTGCAATCTTCAATGAGTAAGCATATCCCAGTAAGTCCGCGGCCACTCGGGGCCATTTTGTTCCTTTGTGTGTTTCTGTGGTCCAATATTTGGACCGTCTGGACGGGTGGGCTGGTCCGGGAAATCACGGCCTCTTCCGCACCGTGGAGCAGGCGGTCCACGACCCGCTGCGGTTCATTTATTAAGTAGAACATCAGTTCATATCGGAACAATGTGCTGGATAATGATGTTAGACACAGCTGTGTGTGTGTGTATGTGTATGTGTGTGTGTGTGTGTGTGTGTGTGTGTGTGTGCGCGCGCTAAAGTCCTACTGCGGGTTCCGGACGCGCACTTCGACTCGACGTTTCTGATCAATAAAACGCGATGATTTTAGTCTGCCGCCCGGTGGTCCGGGGGCTTCATCTGCAGTGGCGTGGCCGTGGAGAGGGTCGTGTGTTAACGAAGCGCTGGGATCGGCATTGTTCCGCAATGTGTGTGTGTGTGTGTGCGTGCGTGTGCGTGTGTCCGTGTGTCATTGGCTCTATCGGCCGATACAGCAGTGATGGCGCCCGGAAAAATAAACACAAAGGACATGTAGCAGAAGACCACCTGGGCAACATGTTATGTCGGTGATCATCGTGATGTGTTTCTTTGTCTCACAATGGAGGCCTTTGGGTTTCTGAGCGTGGACTCAATCTAGAGAAAGAAACTGTCTTTCTCCTGAGTAAAAACTCGTATTGCCGGACCACTGGAGGACGCGGAGACCCGGCCTGAGGAAGCTTTAGGCTCTCAGGAGCTTAGAGGGTCCACATGAAATATGATTGTTTGATACCAGTGGTGTGTGTGTTTGTCACCGCTAGGGCTTCCTCCTTCTGACCTACATGTCAGACACGAAGCTTCTCCATATTTGGGGCTGAAGACCATATTGTCATTATGAATATGAAGTAACATTTAGGGTCACTTTAACCAGGAGTGGTTCTCAACACCACACCCATGTTACACCATGCAGTGTTGCATCTACACACAGCTACACTAAATGCATTATATTGAATGAAAACAACCAAATGTCAAGTGTGTCCTGAGGCCTGTCCCGTGGTCCAGACCATGACCCAGAACCCTGAGAACGAAAGGCCAATGTAAAGCAACTTTGAACAGAAAACACAGAAAGGGATCTATAGCCTACCCCTGATAACCCTGTCCACATGTAGAAGTTAGCAGGCAGAAGTTCTTGTTTTGCAGAAAACCACAAAGGATTTAGCGTATCTGTTTTCCCACATTTGTGTGGGTGTGTGTACTTTGACAAATGCGTCTGTTGTGTGTTATGCTAAGCTAGTGTATACACAGCAGCTCATGACTACAGCTGAGTGGCTAGCATGGAGGCCCCGGTAGGCTGTGTGGAGTTAGCTTGTTGTCCCCAAAGGCTTCCCCATCATCACAATATTTGCTTAGTTATGATGGTTAGCATGTTATAGTGGTTAGCATAGTATGATGCTTAGCATTTTTTGGTGGTTAGCATGTTATGCATAGCAATGCATGTTATGGTGGTTGTCAATCATGTTTAGGTACTCTTGAGTGTTGGGGTACTTGGTGTTTTAGGGTACCCTGCATCAATGGGTGCCTGGCAGGTGAACGCTGAACGGCCTGCGCTGGTTGAATAAAGGTGCTTCAGCTGGTTGTCAGGTGTGTTGTGGTTCTGCAGCTAGCTAACGCTGTCCTCTCTCCATGCAGCAGTTCCGTGGTGTTCTGGGTCACACATTTATGGAGTTTCTGAAGGGCAGCGGGGACTACTGCCAGGCTCAGCACGCCAACGGAGCAGAAGAGTGAACCACTCGCCCCCACCACGCCCTTCAGCCCCGGAGGGCCGCCCCCCCCCCCGCCCTCCAGCCGCCCGCCAGCTCCCCCCGCCCCCTGGAAGCGTTGGCAGGAACAGGTCGCCACTGCCCGCCTGAACCTGAAGCCTGAGGCCTGGATGGGGTAACTCGGACCGCATCGCCCCCCCCTCCCCCCCGGCAGCGTTCGCTGGCCAGAGGCACGGTGGAACCGGCCTTGGTTGTTTTTCTGTTTTTATTTTTCTATTTTATTTAAGTTTGTTTCCAGTTCAGTAAAGAGGGAAAAGTACAGTTCCCTTCTTGATCGCCAACCGTCCCACCAGTGCCCAGCCTGTCCCACGCTGATCCTCGCCAACGGAGAAGCTTCGATTTAAACTTTAGTTTGACGTTCCGCGGCGTTTACGTTCACACTGCTCTACTGTGGTCGACCTTTAGTCTTTTTTTCTGTGGTAGAACGTTGAGTTGTTTTTCGGGTTCCGTTACTTCCATCGCCATGGCTCGTATGAACCGTCCGGCCCCGGTGGAGATCACCTACAAGAACATGAGGTTCCTCATCACCCACAACCCCACCAACGCCACCCTGAACAAGTTCATCGAGGTAAAAAGGGTCAAACCCAACGTAACATTGCGTAAAATAAACCTGGTCAGATGGAGTAGGTAACTTGAAGGGGTACGTCTAGCGTATTCTAATATGAGAGAGTTCTGCTTCACCTGTGTGTGGATGTGTGTGTATATGTATATATATATATATATATATATATATCCCCATTTCTGCAAAAAGATCCTGGTAAAGTTGAACCAATGGCGTCAGTGGTCCATATTTTCCGGGCCCTCTTCGACCCGCGGCTAAAGCGGTTCTCCATCTTATCTTTGAAAACTGTCGAGCATGACGGTTCCCCTTTAAGACATATCATTTCATTTGAAAGTAGAAGTTGAACCCATGCCTCAAGGCTCATTCCACATTGTGTAAAGCAGAGGATCCTGTTGGCGCCACACGGACAGAACCCTGTAGAACAGAACCCTGTAGAACATAACCCTGACTGCGTCTCCCCCAGGAGCTGAAGAAGTACGCCGTCAGCACCGTGGTCCGGGTCTGTGAGGCCACCTACGACGCAGCCCTTGTGGGGAAGGAGGGGATCCAAGTTCTGGTGAGACCCGGTCCACACTACACCTGGCCCACACTAGACCCGGCCCACATTAGACCCGGCCCACACTAGACCTGGCCCACATTAGACCCGGTCCACACTAGACCTGGCCCACATTAGACCCGGTCCACACTAGATCTGGCCCACATAAGACCCTAACCTCAACCAAACAGCCAAGATCTACTGGGCTGTAGTTTAAAATGTGTTTGTTTTAAACCAATCTTCTCTCGATTCTCCTTAATGAAATGATGAAATCCATCATATCGGAAAAACGTTGATGAGGAGTTTGGTAAACCTCCTGTTTCTAAACCATCCTTTGTTTTATTTTCCCAAAATGCATCTCCAGGATTGGCCGTTTGATGATGGAGCCCCGCCCTCTAGCCAGATAGTTGATGATTGGCTGAACCTCCTGAAGGTGAAGTTTCGTGAGGATCCGGGGTGCTGCGTGGCGGTCCACTGTGTGGCCGGCCTGGGGCGGTGAGTTAACCCTGGGGTTGTCAACTTATCTCTTTCTTTGATCCGCTCAAACATTGGCTCGTCAAAAACCCTCTCTTCATGATTTTAAAAGTATTTTCCTTTGGATAAATACGTTAAACTGTCAGAAGCGGTACGGCAGAAAAACACATTTTTGTGAAAGTAACACAATGAACAGTTTTACGTGCTTGCAAACAGTTCACCGTGTGACGACACGCTACCCAAAGGGTCAACAGTGCTAAGCTGGTGGGGGTGATGATCACATTTGAATAACTGCTTCAAACCAGTTTAAAGCCCCAGCTAAATAGCCCTCCATTGCTCGCTAGCGTGGCTTTCTTTATTTCTTTTATATTTTCTGCTGTGAAACCCAAATTTCCTGTCCAGGAATAATAACACACATAAATAACGCACATGTTAACTTATGTGAGCTAGCTGTAAGCAGCTATTTGAACCCCCCCATGGATTCTCCCATTAACCTGGGGGTCATGGATCCAGCAGCACAAGATTAGCATCTCATGTATGTGTTCTGGGCATGGTCAATCATTCGTTGAGTTGCACAGTGTGTGGTATGTGTGCGGCAGGCTAACGAGGTGTGTGTCTTCTTGCAGGGCTCCTGTCCTGGTGGCGCTCGCCCTGATCGAATGTGGGATGAAATATGAAGACGCTGTCCAGTTCATTCGACTGTAAGTCACTTAAAGTTCCTTGGGGATGAATTTGTATTCAGAGGTTAAACATTGACGTCATGATGGTAGCTAATGTGTAAGCTAGCATGTCTATGTATTAGCTTACACACGAAGCGCTCCATGTGGAAGCTAATGTGGAGGCTAGAATGCTAAAGACATTCTCTTGTTGGCCACCAGGAAGCGCAGGGGTGCGTTCAACAGCAAGCAGCTCTTCTACCTGGAGAAATATCGTCCAAAGATGCGCCTTCGCTTCAAAGATTCCAACGGCCATCGTAATACCTGCTGCCTCCAGTAGGGGCACCTGCAGGCCGCGCCCTCCTCACCTTCAGTAAAGTAAAAGCAAAAAAAAAAAGCTCCATTTATTCTTGCTATCTTCTTACCTGGCAGTCAGTGTGCTGAAGTGTTTCCTTTGGAGAAGTTTCCCTTTTCACTTTCAAGTGTCAGAAAACAAAGCTAGCGCCACGCCGCGGGACTGCAGGTTCTGCAGGGCGGAGAACCGCCATGCGTTCCGGTGTAGGTTCCCTTCCAACCTTGTTTCTTAGTGATCTGTGCAGATGCGCCCCTGGTTTTAGGATTGGTCTTTAGCATTCTCTCAGAATGAGCAAAACTAAAATCGTTTTTTTTTGTTTTTTTTTTGGGGGGGGGGGGGGGGGGGGTTTTTTTT
>OMKI01056397.1:41130-51180 GCA_900302315.1 Phycis blennoides
ATGCTGAATACATACAGGAAGCTGTCATTAGTAATGATACATACAGGAAGTTGGACAGCAGTAATGATACATACAGGAAGCTGTCATTAGTAATGATACATACAGGAATTTGGACAGTAGTAATGATACATGCGGGAAGTTGGACAGTAGTAATGATACAGACAGGAAGTTGGACAGCAGTAATGATACATACAGGAAGCTGGACAGAAGTAATGATACATACAGGAAGTTGGACAGCAGTAATGATACATACAGGAAGCTGGACAGAAGTAATGATACATACAGGAAGTTGGACAGTAGTAATGATACATACAGGAAGTTGGGACAGAAGTAATAATATGTACAGGAAGCTGAACAGAAGTAATGATACACACAGGATGCTGTGTGTAGTAATGACGTTGGTTACTCAGTATTGCAGTATTCATTATTGGATGTTTAATCGTTGTTTTTACTGATAATGTTGGTTAGTTACTGTCAACAGCTTGTTCGCAACACACAGTTGATCAAATACAGAGAGCCACTAGTGGGAAGGTTGAGGTCTGTCTGAAATGCAATTTTGCATCCCTGTTAAGTTTGGGGTACAACAGGGCTCAATACTCAGTCCCCATTCCTTATATTCTAACTGATTTAAAGCAAGAGCTTTATTATTTAAATGATGATCTGTTTTTTTATCAAATAGGTTTCAGAACTCAACCAACAACCAAACATTTGGACAGATTTGTCTCTACCACAATAAGGCAACCCAATGAGCTGAGTTTTGAAGGTAAAGACTTTTGGTATCTGCCCCCTCCGGCTCAAAAACAGTGTATCTTGGCCCGCCATCGCGCAGGACTGCTGCTGCTGAGATGCCAGTGGAGTTATCTACCACCGATGTAGATTACCTGAAACGTTAATACAGGCTCTCTCTCTCTCTTTCTCTCTTTCTCTACTTACTCTAGGTCCTGGAGATCCTGGGGGACCATCAGGCCCTCGCACTCCTCGCTCGCCCTGAGTGGAAAACAAAACATAGCTTTTAAGAGGAAGTAACAAAGGGGAAAACACGGGAAACAGGAAGCAAGTGTAGAAAATAGATTACTTGTGTGAAACATGTTTTTGCCGATTGCCTTAATTCATCCATTTATGTAAGGTTGTGATAGTGCTCTGTATTGTAACGTCTACTGACTCCATCAGGAGCCCTCACTGTGCTGCAGAAGACTTCATGCTGTAGGTGTACTCACTGGGCCACCGCGCGCACCAACAGGTCCAACCTCTCCTTGTTCTCCTCGCTCGCCCTGCACACAATGACAACATGAATGACAACCTCATTATAATATTATAATATAATAATCACCCTTTATCACCCATTGCTCAGTCACACAATCATCCATTATCACTCATTATGCATTAAGCAATCACCCTTTAGCAATACGTCACCCATTACCCAATACCTAAATGTCCATGGGACGACCCATCACCCATTACCTAACACACATCAACTATGAGTCATAGCAATTACTGTGACGTTTACTCATATTTGAATTGCGACGCACTTACTGATTTCCCAGGAGAGCCCATGAGTCCCACTGATCCAGGATCCCCAGCAGCCCCCTGCAACACAACAGACCCACACCTCGGTCAGTCTGTCACCACAACAGACCCACACCTCGGTCAGTCTGTCACCACAACAGACCCACACCTCGGTCAGTCTGTCCCCATCCTGGCAGCATTCACCGTTTTGTGAGGCCTACCTTCAAGCCTCCGACGCCCTTGGGCCCGTACGCTCCCGGTAAACCCTATGTGAAAGGACATCATAGAGACAATAAGTACTTGATGGAGCCCACGTCAACAAAGTTGTAATGATGGTGGTCATACTCACAGGAAGTCCTATTTGTCCTGCCTCACCAGGACCCCCATTCCTTCCTGGGACCCCCTACATTTGGACCAGGAGATGGTTATTCAACCATACAGGTTATACAACCATATAGGCTTCCTTACCATATGTGTTGATGGTTGCCACATTTCAATCCACTCCATCAACCTGAGCCAGCCGTAGGTCTACTGCTGCTGCTACACTACTACACTGCTGCCATCACTACCGTTGCTACAACTACTGCCACTATTGCTCCTATGTTTACTACTTTTACTACTTCTATGAGTGCTATCACTACTACTACCACTACTTTTACTGTACAACTACTTTAGATTGAGAGTCCTGCGGAATAGCTCCTCGGTCTTCCTGGATCGGTCCAAGATGGAAGACAACTTTATTTGATGGTCTTCTTCTCCCACTCAAGAATACACATTCATTGTGATGTATCTCAATGACATTCACGTTGAGGTGAAATAACGAGTGGCAAGGTACCTTGGAGCCCGGCAGTCCAGGGATACCCTCGCGGCCGTCAGGCCCTGGAAGGCCCTAGTGATGGGGGGAGCAGAATGTGTTAAAGCAGATGGAAGTGAATACTAAGTGTGTTAGCGCCTACGCACTGAGGTGGACCCACTTACAGGCTCTCCTTTGGGCCCCGGAACGCCCCTGATTCCACCCGGACCTACGGCCCCCTGGACACAAACGGACACAGAGAAGAAACTCGTCAGGAAAGTCTATCTTCATGACCCATCATTGATTGGTCCGCCCATCAGGAGAGACGCTATGAGACACGCAGCTGGACTTCAAACAGCTCAGAGTGAATGATGACAGGACACATGTATATGACTGTATTGTTGGGCTTTGAGTTTGGCCTGTGGTCTAGTCAACAGTGCCCATCAGACGCCATCATGGTGGATTCTTCCAGACGGGTCCGTTAGAGGGTCTCCTCTCACCTGGCCTCCCTTCGGTCCCATCTCACCGACCACTCCTCTCTGGCCGGGGTCGCCCTGGGAACACAGACATCTGGATGTTTCACGACAGGATAGCAGGCCACAGTGGAACCATGAAGATGCCAACAAATGACACCAATGAAGAAGATGAAGAAGAACAAGAAAGCAGCATGGCCACGTACATGGTGTCCTTGGATACCCTGAGGGCCACCATCCCCAGACTTTCCACGGGGGCCCTGTTTCAGGGAAGAGGCATGATTTTAATCAGATAACTTTATGGTCCATCAACGATACAGAACTTAATCTCTGGTGGTCTGCATAAAACCATGCAGACAGCAGACACACATTTCCACCATTTCTCTAGTTATACAGTTCCCCGCTGTTATCATGCGGTGGGACAGCATCCCTGCCGTCAGTGTAGTTGGGTAATGTGGTGACTTGGACTGGCTCTCTTGTCTGTGTTGAAGGAGTCAGGATCTCCACGAGGAAAATATGTGGTCTGGGGGCCACTTACCCGATCACCTTTAGACCCCAATATTCCTGTGATGCCTCTCTTTCCTCCTGGGCCCTAGAAGCACTCATCAGACGGAGGAGGAGGAGCACAGGGAGAGGAACGTGTTAACACTTTGGTGAACCAGAACAGACATGTTGGTGAGGTTCACAGAGAGAACAGTGGAGGACATTCACCGGTAGTCCTTGTGCTCCGACGTCCCCTGGGGGTCCTTGATTGCCCTCCTCTCCCTGGGAAGAAACAACGAATGTCATGGATGTGACTAGCACAGCATCTATCTCTGAGAAGACCAGGAGATGGGGAGGTTACCTTGTGTCCTTGCTTTCCTGGCTCACCGGACTCTCCCTTGGCTCCTTTGTGACCCTAGAATCAGAATCCAAACAGAATCCAAGTCCTCTAAATAATTCATCTTATTAACTTAAAGTTGCAAAGTGTAACAATGAACCCCTCAAAGAAATTACGCAGGAGGCTTTCAGAATAAAACAACCTCAATAACAGAGTTCAGTCTGCTCTAACTGGCTGTGCAACCGTGTGACGCAAACTAGCGTAGCTCGGCTGGCTGGGTGGTGAGTGCGACCTGGAAAATGACCTGGAAGGCTCCAGGTCATTTTAAGCTACGAGCTAGTTGAAATGTTAAGTATTGAAAGTTTAAACAGATTAACAAGAAATGTAACCCAATGACATGCATACAGAATTAACTTGCATGTTTGAGCATTCCAGGAGAGTTGTGTGTGTGTTTTACTCACTTTCATTCCAGGGAGACCTGAATGTCCATTGAGGCCAGCAGGGCAGGCATTGGGGCACTGAAACAAAAGAGGCCAGCCTATTTAAGGTCCCAGAAGAGCCCTGCCACAAGGGGGAGCCACCCAATGACCTACTTTAGCATGCAAATAAAAGGGCTAACCATGTTTCTGTCTAATGCTTGATGCTTGTTCAATAACTCAGAGTAGCTAACTGCTACTCAAGCCACACATGTGAGTGAAACTTACCAGCTCTTCCCCTCCATAAACTCCTGGGGAACCCTATGAGGACGTAAGCACAAATCAGAGCTCCTTCCTCCAGATGTTTGGTGGTGGAGATCAACACACCCCAGCCTACCCACCCATCCAAATGTACACAGGCTCACAAACTTCTTGACAGCTGAGATGATATGCAAGCCCGTGCCCCCCCCAAATGTGCTCCCGCAGCCTGGATGGACATGGAGGTCACATGGAGGTCACATGACACTTACCCTGGTTCCGACCGGACCGGGCAGACCCACAGCCCCTCTCCTCCCCCGGTCACCCTGGAACAGACCAGGAGGTCATGCTGTCATCAGCACAGACACTACAGACACCAGGACTACCACATGACTACACTCCATACAGTGCAGACGCTACAGACACCAGGACTGCTACATGAGTACACTCCATACAGTACAGACGCTACAGACACCAGGACTGCTACGTGAATACACTATAGCCAATACAAACAATACAGATACTACAGAGCATTATGAATAGTAATGGTTCAATGAAGACCCTGAGCCAACTGTCTGAGAGGATGTGAAGTGTGTAAACTATAACAACAACACAACAACGATGACAACAACTAAACCATGTGTGGTTTGGAGTACTTACAGGAAGTCCAACCTTGCCCAGTTCACCTGGAAGTCCGTCGGTTCCAGGAAGACCCTGAAACACAAGGAAGTGGAGACACAACAAAGACCCCCAATGCAGTTGCTTAATGGCTTATAAACAATATAAGTACATTAAAGGTACATACAGTATCAATAGCTTAAAACTACTATAAAAGTATTGCTATTGCATGGGACTTACATCCTACACTCCCTTTACCTTATATTAATATACTGTGTACACTCAATATACATAATACAAAGATAAGGTATAGTGTACCCAGGGTATTTATATAAGGTACAGTGTCTACCCAGTGTATTTATATAAGGTACAGTGTCTACCCAGTGTATTTATATAAGGTACAGTGTGTAGCCAGTGTATTTATATAAGGTATAGTGTACAGAGGCTATACCCTTTAAAGCTGATCTATACCCAGAGTACTCACGTCAAGGCCGTCCACTCCTTCGCCCTGATAGAAGACAAACAGGAGTTAGCACACTTCAGGATGTTAAAGTGAGTGTGTAATGTGTAAGGTTCACCTTTCTATCAGTTGCTAGCGTTTACTCTGCAACATTTAAGAACCAAGGACAACATTACAACCGCTGTTTGTCTTGACACCCCTGGAGTAGTAAACATTTTAGTGAAGGTAAAACATTCAAACACTATATATCAGATATAGGGGGACACTGAATTGATGGGATAGTTGTTCTTTGTAGCTATCAGCATGTACTACAGATATATCTAGATCATCTCACTTCAAAACGTATAATAAATATATTAGTAAATCTTACACATGGTCACTTCAGACTGCAGAAGGTGAACTGATTTTACAGTGGTCTAGTACTGAGGATTCCATGGGTGTTGGAAACATGAGGTACCCCTCAAGACAAATACAGTTAGCCTGTACACATTCTTAAGTACATAGTTAACTAACTACTTTAAAGGGAAATAATAGACAACCCATCATCTTTCAAGAGTTTTAATCCTCATAAAGGAATCAATATAACCCATCACTATACTAAGCCATGGGCCGTGGCTTTGATGATCTTCATGCGGACAGCTGAGTACAGCCCTACGGTGGGCTGCTGGCACTGATGGTGCCCAGAAGGTCAAATCATACTGGGCATTGAAATAATGATGATGCTTATTATGGGATGCTAAAGGGTGACCTACCATCTCCCCGATCGGTCCTCGAGCTCCAGATTCACCCTGGCAACCGTCACAAGACAGAGCAACACTCATTTACACACTAACAGAAAAACACATCACCATCGTATGTAACGACGAACTGTGTGTTATAACATAATGCACTGTAATAACTTTAATAACACTGTAAATACTGTAAGTAATAACATAGCAATAACTGGTTGTATGTAATAACATACTGTAAGTAATAACATAGTAATAACTGGTTGTATGTAACAACATACTGTAAGTAATAACATAGTAATAACTGGTTGTATGTAATACATACTGTAAGTAATAACATAGTAATAACTGGTTGTATGTAATAACATAATAATAACTGGTTGTATGTAATAACATACTTTCTGTCCCTTCTTCCCGGTGGGTCCAGCGGCGCCGCTCGGTCCTACCGGGCCCTGGGAAGGAGGACACTTGTCATCCCATGACATCAACCATGAACCCCATTACTCTTGAGAAAGGTATTTGGTTTATTTGGTGTTCATTAAGTTCATTTATTTAGATAATTCAAGAGCTACAATTTGAGTGTAAATTGTTTGCCATAGCAATCTGTCAGCGAGTGAAATGCTCTGTGAGTTGATTTGTCCCTACTTGAGAGTGCCTGCCTCAGTATGAGACCGTTTACATTTTAGACCTCTCCTGGCTCATTTCTGACCAATCAGGGCATCTCTTCCCTGATTGGTTCGGATAATCAATCTTGCCTGTCAATCATAGGTGCATGAATGCAACAATTCCCAATGGTGGAGGAATGTAGGGAGGGAACACTGAAATACACATGAACCTTTAATAGCTTGAATAGAAAAGGACGAATCCGTAACAATCAGAGCAATTATAGTAAACACGACTGTGGTGGACTGAGGAGGGTGTCTACCTGTAGGCCTCCCTGAGCAGTATGTCCTTGCCCCTACCTGCTCCTTAATGACAGGCACCCCAAACTCACTGAGTTGTTTTTGGTTTCAAATGGCTAGGTCTTTGCTATTCTATCTTTTTCAAGCTACAATACGTCTAAATCTGGCACCCAGGGGCTTCACAGCCTATAAGGGGTCTTTGTACATCAGTCCACTTTACAAGTCTTGTCTGTGCCACATGCTGGTAGTCTGGTTGTGTCCTCTCACATTTCAGCTTGGTCTGGCCTCCCCCCAGCCCCCCTCCCCGCTGTAGGCCGAGCACACTGAGGGTCTTCAGGGACGCCTCCCCCGGCACACAGCCCCTTCCTGTCCGCCATTTTCTGGGCAACTTAACCCCCCACCCTTTCCCCAGGTTACACAAAAAGAGCTCTGTGTTCATCAGGAAGCTATTTGAGGGACCGGGCCTCGCCTACATACGGGCCTGATGCATGCTGGTCTCTCCTCTGAAAAGTCCTGTGGTGCGACTGCTCTGCGGCCAAGACAAGCAGGCTGGCTCTGTAGTCGGTGAGCATCTAAGAGTCCACAACTTATATCTACTGGTCCTCCACCCCAATGACCCAAGGAAGAGGCTAACTCCAGCACGCAGAGCAGTGAACTGCCCCTCCCCCAGCCAGCACATCAAGACATTTTAAATTAAACAAAGTGGGCTGTCTCTGAGCTGGTAGATTATGTGTGATGCTCCAGATGTTCAACTTACATCAGCACCGGGAAGACCTGGAGCTCCAGGAGTACCATCGTGGCCGTTGTCCCCATCAGAGCCCTGCAGCCAAGGCAACCGTTTAGCTCACCATGATAACTGTAGTCTTTGTGCTGATGAACTGTAGTTTTTCAAGGAGGTTAACTGTAGTTCTTCCTGCTTATTAACTGTAGTTCTTAATGCACATTAACTGTAGTTGATGACACCACTATGACAATAATTCTGTGGTTCTGGGTCTGAGGGGAAACTCAAATGTAACTCACAGGTCCGCCGACGACATTGTTGTCCTCTCCTCTGTCGCCCTGGAGACAAACATTCAAATCTGTTAGATCTTCTGCGCTTCTCTCAGGTTGCTTGATGGCCTACATTAACGTGGTGCAGTGTCTCCTCAACCTGGACCAGTGTTGCTCTGAATCACTGCCCAGTATCAGCAGACTATACAGGCCCACACTATCCAACACCTTAAAACTCAGAACCCTTCAGAGGGCATAATCCTTGAGAAGGAACACAGAAGAGGGATCCCTCCTTCCAGGAATGGTTAGGAGTCCCTTCTTCCACTCTAACACTTCGTTGGGGACCATTACAGTAGCATAAAACCCACCCACGCCCTGAACACCATCCCTGTGTTCACACCATGCACGGATTTAGGATTGAATAACTGACAGTAATAGGTAGCATGGCTTACATCAATCCCATCCACTCCGGGCACCCCACCTACTCCAGGAGGCCCGGGGGGTCCTCTTGGCCCCACTGGGCCCCTCTGTAAAAACATACAGAAATTAGGCATCACTTAAACATTTCAGAAAATTCTGTTTTATTTGGAGTCTTAAAAGTGTATGACCAGTTTGGAGAAGAAAATGTCCCATTGTCAGACTACTACGTGATACAATGAGTAACCGCGGTGTCTGCTGTTCTCCAGACGGGTTGAGTGGACCCGTCCAGAGGGAAGGACTCCACTCACGCAGTCCGGCACAGACATTTCAGGTTTTGGCAACATTAAAGTAAATGCAACATTTGAAATATGATGGATTTTGTTTGTTATCAATTACAATAATGGATTTAATATACCTGCTGAAAGCGTAGTTATTAAATGAATCTAGTCACTAATATCAGTACCAAGTCAGAACATCAACACTAATCCGTTATATAACCTCAAAATCGACCAGGATAACGAAGTTCGGTGCGGAGAAAACAACGATGGACAAGAAAGCAAACCTCCCATCACTTACCTGAGCGGAACAAATTAAAGCAATTTCTAATAAAACCACCAACAACGACTTGTGATACATCCCCAGGCGAGCCATGGTCTTCCCTACGGAGGGACACCTCGAAAGTTTCTTATAGGAGAATACGGGGGCTCAGGAACCACCTGTTAGGAGTCCCGGACTGGACCCCACTGGTCCCGGAGGTGCGGGGTTCTGCAGAGAGCTCATGTTTATTCATGAACGGCCTCTTGTTTATTCATGAGTGGCCCAGGTCGGGCGCTGATTGGACGAGAGCTTTTAGGTGCGCAGAAGGGGAGGACATTTGCTGCGCCAACAAGGTGGGATTTGTGGAATTTCTGAATTATTTCAGACGGGTTAAAACCCAAAACATTAAACTGGGGGAAGATCAATCGGCTGTCTTGGTCGCGCTTTTGGACAAATCCCATGCCACCGAACGACATTCATTTGGAATCGTTTCATGGCTAGAAATCACAGCTTTAGGATTCATTTTAAATAATTTCCCTGCAAATACAATGTGAAACGGGTCATTTTACGGCATGTTGGTCATTTTAAGAGCTTTTTGTTTAGTTTCATGGAAATATTTTTAAGAATAGGTCTACTTCTTATATTATAGCACCATTATACGGTGCTCAACGGCTCCTTGTAATTCCCGGACACGCCTGCTTGTTGTGGGGCGGCGCTGTTTCCTGCCGAGATCCACGGTGGGAACCACGAAGAAAAACGGGCGTTGTTTTGAAAGCGTTGTAACGGCTGTTGTCCTTAGCTACCTAGCTACCTAGCATGGACTGTTAACTAGTGTTAAACACGCGGTGTGTAGAGGTAGGAACCATTCCCTCACACACACATACACGGAATACACACTGTCTGCGTGTATTTGACACAGGTTGAACGAAAACCAAGGTAGTGGTGTTTGTGTACATATATTTCTATGTTGTTGGTGTTGTTGTATGTGTGCATATGTGTGTGTATGTTTATATGTATGTGTGGTTTGTGTGTATATAAAAGTGTGTGTGTGTGTGTTTCTATATCTATGTATGCGTGTGTGTGTGTAGGATGGACACCCTGGACTTTTCAGAGGAGGAGATTCAGGATC
>OMKI01056397.1:51200-62876 GCA_900302315.1 Phycis blennoides
GTGTGTTTGTGTTTGTGCATCTGTGTGCGTTTGTGCATCTGTGTGTTTGTGCGTCTGTGGGCGTCTATGTGTGTTTGTGTGTCTGTGTGTGTGTTTGTGTGTCTTTGTGTGTGTGTTTGTGCGTCTGTGTGTTTGTGTGTATGTGTGTGTGTGTGTGTGTGTGTGTGTGTGTGTGTGTGTGTGTGTGTGTGTGTGTATGTGTGCATATGTGTGTGTATGTTTATATGTATGTGTGGTTTGTGTGTATATAAAAGTGTGTGTGTGTGTGTTTCTATATCTATGTATGCGTGTGTGTGTGTAGGATGGACACCCTGGACTTTTCAGAGGAGGAGATTCAGGATCAGTTGGCAGTCCTGGGGTACAGAAACATACCAAAGCACAGACTGAGGGAATTCAAACAAGGTGACTCCATAACCTCCATGTGTTTGTGTCACAGCGGTGGGAAACATGTTGATATGTGTTGGTGTTGCCTACCATCGTGGCCTAACTCCTGATCATCCTTCACACGTCAGACCTGGACGAGCTGATCCAGCAGGAGAAGCTGAAGATCCTGGACTCCTCCAGCGAACTGAACATCAGCAGCAGGTCTCCACTGGCTGGGGGTCACACCACAACCGGCCCACCAGCCTACACCAAGGAGACCGGTAAGGGAAGGGTCTACTCTGCACCTTTACTGGCATATCTAGGATCTTCTGTGTATACCTGTAGTAGGTAATGTGTCCATTTATGATTGCATGGGAGGAATAGACAGTTGATTAGGACTAACTGGTTCTGGTTCCAGTGCCTCAGTGCTTCCCGAGCCAGCCTGGCCATGGGTTCTTCCTCCACCCTGGGACCGCAGACCACAACAGAGAGGTAACGATCAAGGATCTTGGGTTTATTCACTTATGGGATTTGTATGTAGTACGGGTTCAAAAAGAAGACCCCTAGTCTGGAGTCTCCTACAGGGTGCAGAGACCAGCAGACCAACAGTTCTGACATTACCACGCAGGTTCTGTCTTCCTGGCGCCTGAACCGAGAGCCGGACCACCAGGATTCCTACGCCCGCTGCACGGTGGCCCCCAGGACCCTGCTGTCCTCCAAGACCCCCCACAGGCTCCATGTGCTGCCAGACCCAGGCCTGCCGGATTCGGGCCCACTGGACGCCAGCTCAGACCACCTGCCCACTAGCCAGGCATCCAGCCCAGAGGGAGGGGGTCACGCCAAACACTTCATCACCAGGAAAGTCCTGAGGTAAGGACGCACCTTAGTGAACTACAGTCCTTTTAAACGCTGTTCTGGTGACTCTTTACATTAATAGGAACGGCTATTATTGTTGAAGATGGAGCGTTGCTAACACGTACAATGTCTTGTCTTTCTTGTCTGCCTCAAAAGGAAGCACAAGGGTCAAGTCTTTATTTGCGACGAATCCGTTCACAGCGAAGATTCAGGTAAAGTACACACTCCGCTGATTTACAAATCACACCTCGCTCTGCACCGCTGCACACATGACAGTCTTAGAGTGAGGCTCACGCCACGAGTTGGTAGCATTTTGTCTGCTCTTCACTGAGACACCACATCAGAAAAAATCCTCCTAAACGTAGCTGGTGACCAAGCTCGTTCTGAGTGAAGCGGCCCAGTGGTTTCAGATCCCAGGACGTCTACTGAGAGGGTTTCTGAGGGTTCCCAAGGCAAGAAGGACAAGGTTCTTGGGTGGTGCTTATGGCTGCAGCTCCCAGCAGTCACCAGCGGGTGGAGCCGTCTCCTCTGTCCCTCGGCTCAGTGGCGTAATCCTCTTAGCTGCCCTCTACAGAACCATCTGGACGGCTCAGCCTCAACCAGCCCCTCTCCCCAGCGCCATGTACGAGCTGTGTCCCGCAGACGAGGAGAGCAGCGGGAACGACCGCTCCCCCCTTCACTCCTCCTTCTGGTCGGACGGAGAGGAGCAGCAGGAGCTCGTGGTGGGGGTGGGGCATGAGGAGGGCCCCAAAGCTGCGGCAGGAGGAGGGCGCACTCCTCTGAACCCGGAGAAGGAGACATCAGCCCTCCCTCCGCCCCCCGGCCAACGGGAGCACACAGGAGACGCTTCACATGGCAGAGAGGCGGAACAGGGGGCTGGTGATGAAGATGATGGTGGTAGTGAAGAGGATGATTGGGGTGGTGATGAAGAGGATGATTGGGGTGGTGATGAAGAGGATGATTGGGGTAGTGATGAAGAGGGTGCTGGTGATGAAGATGATGGGGTTGGTGATGAAGGTGCTGGTTATGAAGATGTCTGCAGTGTTGATAATGAAGAAGATGAAGGTGCCAGTAATGTTGATGATGGTGATGTCCGTCGCAATGATGACTCTGATGGTGAACCTAATGGTGAACCTGATGGTGAACCTAATGGTGAATCTAATGGTGAACCTGATAGTGGACCTGATGGTGAAGGTAATGATAACAAAGTGCAGGCTGGGGGGAGCCGCGGCAGCCCCGCCCTGAGCCGCCTGACGTCGGGGTACGGGACGTACCGGCCCGACTCGGCCGGTAGGGACACGGAGGCCGGCACCATCGCCGAGTTCGACAGGGAAACCCTCGCGGGAGATGAGAGCGACGAGGAAGACCTCCACCGCTTCTACTGCGATGAGCCGTCACCCCCGCCTCTCCCCCGGCCCCCCCTGCCGCCCCCCCGCTCACCTGACCCCAGAGAGGCCGAAGAAGAGGAGCGTGGAGGAGGGGGAGTAGACCGGAAGTGTCCGACTCCAGACAGGAAGCCTTCAGCGGAGAGAGGCGAGGACCCAGCCCTCCCGCAGGCTGGCGGTGGAGGACGTTTCCCCTGGGGGTCCGCAGACCAGCAACGCCACGTGTCTGCGCTAGAGGAGCGCTGGACAGACAGCCGTGACCTCCTGGTGATGCAGGTGGAGGACGAGCTGCGTCCTGAGGAGGAGCTAGAGGAGTTCTGTAGCAACACTGACATCCGGTTCATCGACTCCCAGCTGGAGCCTGGCTGTGCTGGAGCCACGTGGGACCACCTGAGGCCCAGAGACCCGGGTACAAGCCAGCTGCTGGGGGGACGACCGGGCAGGGATAGTTAGTTTGAATGTTATTGATGCCAGAGTTGACCATGTTTATCAGAAGTACAATGTTGACAGTTGTGGTTGAGTCCTGGTCCCTCCTGCTGGGGTCGCCTGGTCTCATTTCCTGCTAAAGAAATTAAGAAGATGATGATGATGATGATGATGAGGGTATCAGAACAGGAGGTGCACTGAAGGAGTTAATGTGATTAAACCTGGAGGACGATGTTTAAATATATTGGGGTTATATTTTCAGTTGTATATTTAAACGATGGCGCTCGCTCTGAACCATGAAGGTCTTCCTGGTACAGCTGTCCTCTCGGGACCCTCCAAGCTGTTGTGCCGCTGACCCCCGCGCTCACATCTCTTCTGGGTCACAGTACCGCGGGGACAATGACATGTAACGAGAACTGAAGTTGTCCTGTCTGAGCTCACGTGACCTCTGAATCCGTAGATGTGAGCGGTCTGGAGGAGAGGCTCGGGGGCCTGCGGATGTCGCCCCCCTCGGCCCATCGCCACGCCGACGACATCGACGAGGAGACGGAGAATGAGGGCGCGGCGGGGCGGAGCGAGGGCGGCTCCAGCCTGAGTGACGGGTGCAGCTCGGATGGCCTCTCCCTCGCCGCCTTTGAGTCGTTCGTCAGAGACATGGTGGGTAACCAGGATGACACACCTCACCTGTTCAGCCTCCCTCACCTGAAGGGTTCGTGTTTAACTCATCGGATTCAGCTGACAATCCCTCAAAACACTTTGTGAACTGCATCCTCACATGTACCTTTTGTCAACTAGTAAGCTGCTCATGTTTACTCCTCTCTACCTCCCAAAGTATCTGCCTCAGAGTGGATGAAATCCTTTACTGTTATGTTAAGCTGTGGTCTTGATGTGTTGCTGCTTCAAAGCGTTCTGTTGATATTCCTCCTCAGTTCTGGAGTCTGAGAGCCTCAGTAACTGTGTTAGACGTTAGATGAACGTGGTGTTCTGTCCGTTTCCTCAGGTCCGCATGCAGACGGAGAGCGCGCTGAAACCCAGACCAAAGTCCTGTAAGTGATGCCCCTCCACACAGCCCGCCCTGAACATACGTGTCATTCATCTAATGTCTTCCTTCTCATTGAGCAGTCATCCGCCCACGGCTGGGACACCCTCACACCAGGAACCTGAAGAAGATGGACCCTGTGGCCAGGTACCACCTCCACCTGTACTGTAACAGTATATTAACTAGTGTGGTTCTCTATGGCTCTACTGCAGGTACCTCAGTATATTAACTAGTGTGGTTCTCTACGGTTCTACTGCAGGTACCCCCGTATATTAACTAGTGTGGTTCTCTATGGTTCTACTGCAGGTATTTTCAGTACAAACAGGAGTGGGACATGTTCAAGGTTCCAGGGGAGAAGGACCGAAGAGCACTCCACTGGGAGATCAGGGTACCAGTACCACTAGTACATCATGTTGGAATGCTATGTACAGCATAGTGTCTACATGTAGGCCTACAGTCAGAGACCTATGCTAGTTCACAGCTTTTTGGGGTTTATTTAATTACTTGAAATGTAGTTACATGGTGAATAAGGCCTGTTACGTCCTCAACTGGTCCAACATGGAGAGATGTTAACAAGTTATTTTTCTGTTCTCAGGAGCAGCTGGCCTACCAAGCTCCACCAGTGAGTACACCTCAAGTTACTCTGAGATATGCTGTTTAGCAGTCCCCTCATGTGACCCCTAGGTGTGAGGCTGATGAGCCATTTCAAAACGTACTCACTAGTGACACCCAGAGGAGAAGTGCCTCGTTCATCGGGTAGACACTCCTACTGGTGATGTCACCGGTGGGTAGTGCACCACCACCATCCTCACACCTGGTGGTCCAGTAGGTTTGATGAGGGCTCCCTGTTCTGCGCTGTGCCCCTCCCCTGACGTGTCCCCCTGTCTGTAGGCGCGGCCGCGGCGGGCCTACGTGCCCAACTCCTACGTCGTCCCCACGGAGAAGAAACGCTCGGCGCTGCGCTGGGAGGTCAGGAACGACCTCGCCAGCGGACTCCTCCCGCCGACACACAACTTCCGCTTTTAAAACACACCGCTTTTATACTGTTTTTACAAGCACGTTTAATTTATTCACACGTAATAAAGACATGGTCGACACTGGGTTGTTTCATTCCACGCGGCGGTCAGGGCAGGTCCGAGTAGGGCATCTTGAAGGGGTACAGCGGGGTGTAGCGGCTGTCCTGCCACAGCAGCTTGCTCTCCAGGAAGCGCACGGCGTCCAGCGTGAGCACCACGGCCTCGTGCTTCAGCATGCTGTGCACGTTCAGCCCTGAGGAGACAAGTTGGTTGTTACACCAGACCATGAGGACACACGCAGGCTGAGACCCAGCCCTTCTACAAGAGTTTAACCATGTAGAAGGGCTTTCAGACCTTGGGCTTTAACCTACCGATGGCTGGGATGACGTTGACAGTCTTGAGGTCGGCGGTGGCCTGCAGAAGGTTTTCTGGAAGCTCATCACCGCTGGAGGAAGGGGAGCAGTTGCTTAGATTTTTTTTTTTATGTGGGATCCAGCAGTCCTATGTTCTAGCAGAACCTCTAATCCATCGTCGCCAATTACATGGTTACAGATCCCCAGTGTCCCTGTCCCCAGTAGCCCTGATACACCCCCTACGTGCTCCACTGCAGCTCGCTTTAGATACCTGTAAATATGATGCTGGGCCACCCCTGGTTAGAAACTGCTGAAGGACTGAACTAGGACTGGAAGCCTGGTACTCACACGTCTACGATGAGCAGGGATTCCCCCCAGTGTCTCTGCCTCAGCAGGTCCAGGATGTACTGGGGGTCTGGTGTGGGCAGGTCCAGAGAGTCCACCACATAGAGGTAGTCCTGTAGGGGTCGCCACACCGTGAGCAGAGCTGTGTGACGACTACTGCTCTGTGGTCTAGTTCATACGAGGCAGACGTTTTGGAGTGAGGGAACACAAGTACTAAAAGACGCAAAGGATGCCGATGAACACTTTGGCAAAAAGCGTCTGCTTGATGACTAAATAGTGAAGACGGGGCTCATCAGAACAGACCTGCAGACCGTGTTCGATACCAGAAACCTGACTGGGCTGTAAACACTGGGCAACATGGTATATTAGTGCTTCAAGCTCCTTACCTGAGCCAGCTTGGAGCTCAGCGCCACCTTGAGGCCCATCACACGCACCTTCATGGGCAGCATGTAGTAGTAGCTGGTGGGCCCCCGGGGGCCATGCACCACCCCACCTGGGAGAGTAATACACATCTCAATGCACACATCTCAAACCGACACCTCATGTGTAGCAGAGTTGAAAACACGCCGTAGTTTGAAATGCGATCTGTGAAAGACTGAATTAACAGACACTCAATTGTGGTGTTCCAAAACAATCAGGCAAAAAAGAAAACCAGCCTCGACATTTCCTAGACAACCACTCACCTCCTCTCCACAGTGGTGAGCGGATGCTGCTGGCGCGAGCGCGGCCGCTGCCCTTCTGTTGCCATGGTTTCTTGCCACCGCCCCTGACCTCTGACCTCACCTTGGTGTTGGCATAACTCTGGGGTGCAGAAGATAAACATTAGGAACCTTAACCATTAAATCATTTCAAAATTCAATAGTGGTTAGGGTGTAGGATATGCCAAGCCTAACCTCTACTTTCTCACTATTGACATAATGCACCATCCATCTGGTAAAAAAGTTTCATTTTAAAATGGCAGAATACTGTGGGGGGCGATGTGGTCTCTGAGAAAATACAAGTGCTTACGACTCTCTTGTAGCTCCTCTGCCACAACTCCACCTGGTGAAGGATGTCCAGTCTGCAGGAGAGAGGAGCCGTTAGACACCGATTTGCTCAGTGGAGAGAACCGGCCTGGAGTGGACTTCAGTGATCAGAGTCATTCTCAAAACTATTAAAGTACAACAAATTCAGTTTTGAAAACAAATCATATTAACTACAAAAATACAAATGTACATCTTGTAATTTTCCCTTCCCTTAAAATTTAGTCAAACGGTTCATTACCACGGATGGGGTAACATTTAGGGCAGACACTTTTATCCAAAGCGACTTACAATAAGTAACTGCCTGATCACAAGAGATTTGATGATTAACAAAAAGGTAGAGCTACAGAGTTAATTTGTTTTCAAACATATATGCACATACACGACGGTGGCAGCCCGCTTTGAGAAGTCAACATAAATAAATCCATTAGCGACAGCCCAGTGCTCAGAAGTGAGTCCTCCCTGGATCACCACCGCCGGGAGGTCACTTCCTGTTCCCTCTGCAGGGGGGGCGTGAGCAGACAGCTGTACCTGGATGGCACGGCGAACACGTCTGGGTGCAGCTGCGCAAGGCCCACGGGGTCTCCCAGCGGGGTTCCCAGGGATTCCACCCAGGTGAGGACCGGGCTCAGGTGGGCCGGTACAGCAGAGTCACATGTTCTGATGATTGGCAGGGGGGAGTCTGCCGGTGGTGAGGGGCGCCCTGCAGAGACAAGCGGGTTTAAGGGCTGAACAGACGTGTGGAATCAGAACCGGGCTTTGAACGTGGATGATTTGGACACTGGCCTGTTGCGATGTTGGAATTAAGTTAGTTGGTAAATTGATGTCTAGGAGAGTGATGCTTACGTTGCACAGAGTTTAATTTATTGCTTATATAATAATAATAATATATATAACATTGCTTATTCATATAATATTAATTTATCAATGACATCCGCATGGGTTCAACCCCCCACTAGACACAAGCATGAGGGGGCACAGGTCCGGAGGAACCAAACCAAACCACACCACATAGGTTGACTCACAAGTGAGTCTAAATCGGGTTCGCTTACTTGTTCTTGAAGGATCCACGAGGTTTGAGGGGAGCCGTAGGTTTGAAGGTAGCGGACTCTCACCAGACAGCGAAGACACGAACTACAGAGACAGAAGTCCAGCAGTCAGGGTGAGAGAGTACAGAGAGTCAGACGGATCAGACCAGTTCTTACCCTTCTAGCGACGCCTCTGCTGCACGCTGCGACAGACACACGAAGCATCGTGGATATACAAGAAGCGTGGGTGTTATATAGTAGACGTTAACCTCTTACAACTCCTGATAAGACATTTCGGATTAGAAAATTAAACGTTTGTGTCAAAAGGTCGTGTGGTCCATGCTTATGGAATGTCGCGCAATGAAGGCGTCATCCAAGGAGCCCGTTCCCTTGTGGTGAGCGGGGGAACAGCAGCCTGGGCTGGAACAGCAGAGGCCACACGGTGTTTTACTACAATATATTGTATCCTCCTGAGACCCAGCCCATTGACTTATGTCCTCTGTACTTGACTTTTTGTTCACAAGCACCTCCTTTACTCTTTTGAACTACTTTATATTTATACTCGATCATCCCTTGATTCCCAAGAGGATGTAAAAACGTTGTCTGGGGTTCGCTGAGATGGGCTCTCTGATCTCTGGTGCCAACGGATCGACAAAGCTTAATTTATTTGAATGTAATTTTATTCAAATATATAACAAAATACAATGTTTAATTGAGAATATCTTTTAGGCCTGAAGTACATGCTTATCAGTCACAGTTAAAAACATTTTCATGGCTTTTATTTCAACTCTGGTAATTAATTCAATTGAACAGTAATAGTGGATATATAGTAGAGTAGTAATAGTAATAGTGGATTTATAGTGGATTTTGTTTTTGGTTTGAAAATTGGAAATAAATGCATGAGTCAGCAAATGTAGCAAATTGTGGCAAAATGTGGCAGATTATATTGAACACACTCATTAATGCAGCCAATTTAAATATATGGAAGATTTTAAGAAATATCTTATGAATAACAAAATTTACAATCCATAAAACAAAATTACATATGTAAAATGTTTACAATGAATGGTCAAACGTTTGCATTGAATATGAAAATAAGTGCAAAAGTGCATTTTAGGAACACAAAACATTTTAGGAACACAAAACAGTTCAGGAACACAAAAGGTACTGCAACAAACATAGGACAACAAATATGTACAACACATGACCCTGAAATAAAACCGGTTACGTTGAGAGTATATGACTCCTATATGAGCTTAGAAAACCAGAATGTTGAGCCTTCCTCATTTGCATCGGGAACCTCGAGGTCCATGTTGGGTGGATTGAAGTCGAGTCTCCCAAGTGTGTTTGGTCTGCGGTTTTGCATACGTTCATGATGCCCTTGAGTGGGGAAAACTGTGACAAAATAACCGTCATCCGAAGGTTTTCTATGTCTTGTGGGTAGCTTGGCACTGGGCTGCCTGGTCCTCATATGACCCTCTGTGGACCTTCTGTAAACCTGATGTCTGGGGTCCCGCGGGTCCATATTAAAACCTGCTGGGGGAACTCCATAGCCCTGGCTAGACCCACCCCTTGGCTGGTACCTGGGAGGTGCTGCATTGAGACTCGGACCTCTGTACCCCCCTGAAACCCCGCCCATGGCGACATCTCGTTGTTGTGCCCTGGACCTGAGGACATGATCCCTTCCAGTGAAGTCATCGATGTTGAGATCAGAACCGGGAACATACATGTTGAGATCAGAACCTGGGCCATATGGTCGACTGTTGTGGCCGTGACGATCTGCCCTTGGGAGGTGAGCATCCACAAAAGGATAACTGGACTGCTGTGTCTTGGGAGACATTCTGTATTGCAAGTTTACATTGGAATCTAATCCCGGAGTTTTCATGCCTGTGAGATCTGACCTCCGACCTTTATAAGAGGGCTGGTTATAATGCAGTGCCGGAGCATCGATGTCAAGTTCTGGAGCTCTCATGTTGAAATGAGGGCTTTGGAAATTGGGCCTCATTTTGTTGGGGTCTACATTTGGAGCGCTAAACCTTGGCCCTGTAACATTCCCTTTTACATTTTGCATTTTCATGTTCCAGTTAGCATTTGGGGGAGACAGGTTTGGTGATGGATGAGCTCCATCAAAGCCAATATTAGACCCAGCCTGAAGGTTCGGGCTCCCAAACTGAGGCAGTTTTAATCTCTTATCAGGGAACTCAAGGTTAGTTTGAGGAACCTGAATATTTCCCGAGGGCCTCTTCACATCAATATCTCCACCTTGAAATCCCGTTTTTGGCATTTTTATTTTCTTTGGAGAGCCAATGTCTATTTGAGGAGCATTTAGGTTTAATTTAGGTGGGTTTATTTCAACTTTTGGTAGTGAACCAGAAAGACCTAGGTTCGACCTTTGAGGCATGTTCAACTGACCAGTTGGAGCATTGATGTCAACATTTGGGCCTTTCAGATTTGGGACATTCAATTGAGGCTTTTTAAATATGCCATCAAAATCAGCATCTGGTATTTGTAATCCAGCTTTTGGACCTTTAATGTTGGCCTTTGGCATGTTTAAATCTATATCTGGACCATTTATGTTGCCATCAATGTCAGGTCCTTTAATGTCGGTTAAACCAACTTTCGGGATTTTCAAGTGGGGCATTTTAAACTTAGCTTTCGGTGAACCAATGTTCACATCTGGAGAATTCACATTCAATTTAGGAGCTTTAAGATTCATTTTTGGCAAGTCCAATTTCGGGGCCTCAATTCCCCCTTCTGGCAATGTACCTGAGAGACCAAATTTAGGCATTTTCAGTTTCCCCGAAGGAGCATGAATATCCATGTCAGGGGCACTGAGGTCCATGTTGGGGCTTTTGAGATCAACTTTTGGCATATTGAAGTCTGGGGGATTTATTCCACCACCAAGTTTAGGACCTGAGACATTGAAATCTGGCGACTTGAAGTTCAAGTCAGGACCATCTAACTTTGGTGCTGAAAGACCAAAATCAGGCATTTTCAAATTTGGCTTTTTAAATTTAAATGATGGGCTGTCAAAATCAGTATCTGGCATTTCCAATCCAGCTTTGGGACCCTTAAGGTTTAGATTTGGCATATTCATATCTAGATCTGAACCACCTATATTGCCATCAATGTTAGGTCCTTTAACTTTGGGTGAGCCAAATTTCGGCATTTTCAACTTGGGCATCTTAAACTTTGCTTTGGGTGAACCAATGTTCACATCTGGAGTATTCACATCAAATTTAGGAGCTTTAAGATCCAATTTTGGCAAGTCCAAGTTTGGGGCCTCAATTCCCCCTTTTGGCAGTGTGCCAGAGAGATCAAGCTTGGGCATTTTGAATTTCCCTGAAGGAGCATTAATATCAATGTCAGGGGCACTGAGGTCCATGTTGGGGCTTTTGAGATCAACTTTTGGCATATTGAGGTCTGGTGGATTTATTCCACCACCAAGTTTAGGACCTGAGACATTGAAATCAGGCGACTTGAAATTCAAATCAGGACCATCAAACTTTGGTGCTGAAAGACCGAAATCAGGCATTTTCAAATTTGGCTTTTTAAATTTAAACGAAGGGTTGTCAAAATCCACATCTGGCATTTCCAATCCAGCTTTGGGACCCTTGAGGTTCATATTTGGCATTTTCATGTCTATATCTGGGCCATCTATGTTGCCATCAATGTCAGGTCCTTCAACATTGGGTAAGCCAAATTTGGGCATTTTCAAGTGGGGCATCTTAAACTTTGCTTTGGGTGAACCAATGTTCACATCTGGAGTATTCACATCAAATATAGGCATTTTGAATTTCCCTGAAGGAGCATTAATATCAATATCAGAGGCACTGAGGTCTAT
>OMKI01056397.1:62896-80702 GCA_900302315.1 Phycis blennoides
TTTCATGTCTATATCTGGGCCATCTATGTTGGCATCAATATCAGGTCCTGTAACATTGGGTAAACCAAATTTGGGCATTTTCAAGTGGGGCATCTTGAACTTTGCTTTGGGTGAACCAATGTTTACATCTGGAGTATTCACATCAAATGTAGGTACTTTAACATCCAATTTTGGCAAGTCCAGGTTTGGGGCCTCAATTCTCCCTTTTGGCAGTGTACCAGAGAGATCAAACTTGGGCATTTTGAGGTCTGGTGGATTTATTCCACCACTAAGTTTAGGACCCGAGACGTTGAAATCAGGCGACTTGAAGTTCAAATCAGGACCATCTAACTTTGGTGCAGAAAGACCGAAATCAGGCATTTTCAAATTTGGCTTTTTAAATTTAAATGAAGGGCTGTCATAGTCCGCATCTGGCATTTCCAATCCAGCTTTGGGACCCTTGAGGTTGACATTTGGCATATTCATATCTAGATCTGGACCATCTATGTTGGCATCAATGTCAGGTCCTGTAACATTGGGTAAGCCAAATTTGGGCATTTTCAAGTGGGGCATCTTAAACTTTGCTTTGGGTGAACCAATGTTTACATCTGGAGTATTCACATCAAATTTAGGCCCTTTAAGATCCAATTTTGGCAAGTCCAAGTTTGGGGCCTCAATTCCCCCTTTTGGCACTGTGCCAGAGAGATCAAACTTGGGCATTTTGAATTTCCCCGAAGGAGCATTAATATCAATGTCATGGGGACTGAGGTCCATGTTGGGGCTTTTGAGATCAACTTTGGGCATATTGAGGTCTGGTGGATTTATTCCACCGCCAAGTTTAGGACCTGAGACATTGAAATCAGGCGACTTGAAGCTCAAGTCAGGACCATCTAACTTTGGTGCTGAAAGACCGAAATCAGGCATTTTCAAATTTGGCTTTTTAAATTTAAACGAAGGGCTGTCAAAATCCACATCTGGCATTTCCAATCCAGCTTTGGGACCCTTGAGGTTGACATTTGGCATTTTCATATCTAGATCTGGACCACTAATGTTGCCATCAATGTCTGGCCCTTTTAGGTTTGGGAGATTAAGATCTGGCATCTTTAATTTGGGCATATCAAACTTTCCTTTCGATGAACCCATGTTCAAATCTACTTTTGGGGCTTTAAGATCAATGTTTGGTAAATCCACAGCAGGGGCTGTTATGTTTGGACCATTGAGACGAAGGTCAGGCAACTCAACATTTGGTTTCTGCAGTTTTGGCATGCTAAATGAAGGCATATCTATCTTTCCATCTTGGCTATTTAGGTCTAGTCTGGGTCTGCTTAGATTGACATCAGGCATGTTTACATTTGGCTTATCAAACTCAAAATCACCATCAAGCCCTTTCATTTTAGGTCCTGACAGTCCCAGATCTGGCATTTTAAAAGATGGCATTTTGAATTTACCTGATGGACTTCCAATATTAGCATCAGGTATGTTCAGATCCGTCTCTGGGACCTTGATCTTGTCAATATTTAGACCCCCTGATGGCAAGTTCAAGTTTGGAGAGTCTATGTTAACACTCTTCCCTTTGGGTCCTGAAAGGTCAAAATCAGGCATTTTCAGTGTAGGCATTTGGAATTTCCCTTTGGGTAAATCAGCGTTCACGTCTGGCACGTGCAGGTCTACATTAGGAGCTTTGAGATCCATGGTTGGTGTGTCAATGCCAGAAAATTGTAGCCCCTGAATCTTTGGAGATTTCACACTCAAATCCACATCTTTCTTCTTTGGTAGTGTACCAAATAATTTGAATTTGGGTTTTTTGACCGTAGCAGAGGAAGTATTCAATTTTGCTGAGGGCACTTTCATGTCCACATCTGGGTGTTTGAGATTGACATTAGGCAACTTATAGTCAGGACCTTCAACTTTTGGTCCAGATATTCCAAAGCTGGGCACTTTCAAATCTGGCATTTTGAAATTTCCAGAAGGGGTACCAATATTCATACTGGCTTGCTTGAGATTAGTCGATGGTGAATTAAGGTCAATATTTGGTTCCACAAATCCAGCTTTATTCATTCCCAAGCTGATATCTGGCCCCTGTAGATTTCCACTAAAACTGCCATCTGGTCCTTCAGGGCTAGATAGACCAAAGTCGGGAATCTTGAACTTTGGTGTCTTCATTTTGCCTGTGTCAAGCCCTGGAGTATAAACATTTTTGAGACTTAAGTCAGGTGAATTGAGGTTAGCATCAATATTGAGATCTGGTCTTTTGCCTGACAGTCCAAATGAAGGCATCTTAAATTCTCCAGAAGGTGCATCAACATCTAAATCAGGCATTTTTACTTTTGCCCCAGGCATTTTCAGGTCCACCTTGGACCTTGTCACTGTAGGTGACTCAAAATTATGTAAACCCATATTAGGATTGTCCACATTTAGGTCAGGGTTTCTAAGTTTTTTGGAAGGTCTGACATGAATAGCACCTGAAGAGATTTCTGGGACATGTATATCAGTCTTGACCTCACCTTCTGGGCCAGTTATGGCTCCATTAAGACCCAGGTCTGGAATTTTAAATCTGGGCATTTTGAACTTTTTCTTAGTTCCTTCAATTTCTATTTTTGGTGCATTGCCATCAAAGGTTGGGTCAGTGATCTTCCCCTCAGTCGGCTGTATTTCCAAATGAGGAAGACTTCCATTGGAATGTCTCAAGTTTAGCTCCGCTTCTGATTTCCAATTTAGGTTACCATCTGCTGCAGGTGTGGCCATCCTGGGAGTCTTTGTATTAAGTAATCCAAAGTCAACTCCATTGTCACTTTTATGGCTAAAATCGCTTCCTTGGATGTGTAGCACGCCATCGCTGGAACCGCCCATAGCACCATTGTCAACCCTCATGAACCTCTTGACCTTTGCATTGTAGAGTCGGCTATAGGAGTCCTGCAGCATCTGGAACAGAAAGCCACAGCCTGTTGAACTTCATTTTTTTATGCCCTCATGTGACCATACATATATCTGAAATTATTTAGTGGCAGTGATTGATCGTGAATCCTTTAATAGTGGTTGATTGGACTAACCTCTCCTGGGCCCTTGGAAAATGTATCCAGGGTGCCAAGGCTCTTGCTCATGTTGCTCTTGGTGAGGACTTGCATGTTGTTGTTAAATGGTTCCATCAGCTTCAGTACTTTCAACACCTCGTCTTTCGACAGGTCATCAAAATTAATCGCTGCTCCCACAATTTCATCCCCTGCAATGCAAACATCATAGATAGATAGATAGATAGATAAACATAGACAACATAAACATAAATTTTTTAAAAAACATCTGAAATGACTTTGGGTGTATCATGTGAAAATCCACGATATGAGAGGTGATAACTTGTGTTGTTTTCTAAAAGCCATTGTTCATAAAGGCCAACAATAGCCAATCAGCCCGAATTACCTTCGTTGAGCCCCTCATTGGAGGAGGACCTGACGCCGATGCTTGAGATGACCAATCCCCCACTTTCAGACTCCTCCAGGGTGAGGCCGTCCGACATGCTTCTCCCTCTCCGGTGCCTTGGCTTGGAAACAGAACAACAGCATATGGTTTAAAAACACTGTCCTTTAAAACTGACCAGGAGCTCCATCATTCTATAAATCAATCAAACAATATTCATAAAGTGATTTTTACAACAATACAAGAGACATAACTCAAAAAGAAAACTAACATATGAGAAATCACTGATACATTTGACAGATTCAAATGATCTTGATCAAAATAATGCTACATTAAAAAGTTATGTTTTATGATTTCATAATGTCACAAATATTGACATTGTGATGCCCTCAGCTCCTCTGGCAGACTGTTCCAGAGGTGAGGACCGTAGACACCAAACACTGCCGCCCTGTAGGTCTCAGGTGCTCACCTGAGAGGTGATGAGGCCAGAGGAACTAGGCGAGCATATTTAAAAACAGAACTTGACCCCATGACACCCTGTTAGGCTTTCATACCATGATCTCTGTCTTCTGTTACTGTGTAGGAGATGAATCCATCTGCATTCACCCTGCAGGAGGCAAAGGGAGAACATTCAAGGTGCGGCTAGCACAAGACATATGAGCACAGAAAAGCCGGAGGTACTGGGAGTAAATATAGCACATATTAAAAAGATTCCATTCAGTAGAGGTTGATCCATCTATTGAGTCGAGATTCAATAGATTGTTGACACAAATTCTGAACAAGTACCGGTACTTGACACTGTTGTGAGATGGCAGAAGCATTCTGAAGGAATTCAAGGTCACTCCCCAGGAACAGGTCTAACCAGGACGGGACCCCGCCCTCCCATTCCTTGGGTAGGACCAGCACTGCCACTCCCTGTCTTTAATAGAAAGTCACATGACTGTGTGATGTCTGAATGAATGAATTCTTACAGGACTCCGACTGGTAAACAGCTTCAGCAGTTTGTTTCACTGGTAGCAATAGTATTACTAACCTTCTATTTCTGTTTCTTATGGCTATTCTGCACTTGGTCCTCTATCTTTTCTTTCATTACTACATCTAATGTATATAATGTATATACTGCATGTATATAAATGTATGAAAGCTCTATTCTGTTTTAATATTCACAGACCAAAACACTACAACCACAAATGATTACATGGACAATACAAGGATATTTAGTAATTTTCTGAGCAACAGAGTGTGATACAGTGTGTTTAACAAATATGCTGAAAGGTTTTTTTCACAGCTTCGGTCACTATTTGTGTGTTTTCCATGAACAGATTGACCTGCAGCAGCCCACGTGTGTATAATATATACAGAAGATATTATTGTTTAAGATAGCAATGTTCTTTACAGATCTAAAATCTTAGTTTCCTTGACTTAGAGCACCAGATTTCTGTGACAGTTATAGCTAACAACATAGATATAGCTAACACCAGAGTTATAACCATTGTTATGGCCAACACCAGCACCTGCATAACATCCATCCTCTAAAAAAAACAAAAAAAAACTACCCTCATGCTCTTACATGTTGTTCGTCTTGGCACTTTAATCGCTCGTTGTATATTGCCACTTAGCCAGAGATGTTGTATACTAGCAATGGTTAACCTAGCAATGTGCTTGAAAATTGTTCTGGTGAATTTCTTACTGTATTAGCAGCAATTAAATGTTTCACCTTCTTATGACAAATGTAGTGCCTGCTAAATGCCCTAAATGTGAATGTAAACACCAGAGTTGTAGACAACAACATAGTTATAATCGGTGTTATAGCCAACACCATAGCTATAGCTAACACAATAGCTTACACCTTTATGACCAGTGTTATAGCTAATACCAGTTATGACCAGTGTTGTTGACATGTAGCAGTATGCTGTAGACAGTGTAGAACATTAAACCCCTCACAGACTGGGCCAGTTAGTTACTTATTATAATGTGATGTCAGAGTACATTTGTATGCAGTATTATAATAATTTTACAATTTTAATACAAGTTTGGAGCATAGTATTCAAGAGTATTATCTTGCATATTATAATAGCTCAGAATATTGTAGTGTTCAGAGTACAACAACAGGTCACATGGAACGGCTCCCTGTCCAAACCCCGCTCGCTAAACACTGGGGTCCCTCAAGGCTCAGTACTAGGACCGCTTCTGTTCTCCCTATATACTAAATCTATAGGCTCTGTAATCACAGCACACGGCTTCTCCTGTCACTGTTATGCGGACGACACTCAACTGTTCCTCTCCTTCCCCCCCTCAGACACTCTGATTGCAACACGCATCTCAGAATGCTTGGCAGACATCAGTTCTTGGACAACTGCGCATCAACTCAAGCTCAATCTCGCAAAGACTGAGCTTCTCTTCATACCGGGGAAAGACTGCCCTCACAGGGACCTGCTGGTCTTGGTCGAGGGCATCACAGTATCTGCCTCACCGACCGCAAGGAACCTGGGCGTAATAGTCGACAACCAACTGCCCTGCACAGCAAACACCTGCAGTGACCCGCTCCTGTAGATTTGCTCTCTACAACATCCGCAGGATCTGGCCTTTCCTCACGAGGGAAGCGACACAGCTCCTGACCCAAGCACTTGTCATCTCCCGCCTCGACTACTGCAACTCGCTCTTAGCTGGACTCCCTGCAACCGCGATTAAACCGTTGCAGCGGATCCAGAACGCTGCAGCACGGCTCGTGTTCAACCGAAACAAATTCTCCCATGTGACCCCCCTCTTCCAAGACCTCCACTGGCTTCCTGTAGTGGCTCGCATCAAATTCAAGATGATGCTACTGGCCTACAAAGCCGTCAATGGAACCTGTGTGTCTGTGTCTGTGTGTGTGTGTGTGTGTGTGTGTGTGTGTGTCTGTGTGTGTGTGGTTCTTTGTTCTGCCACAGAGTTCATCTGAACCCTGCATAACCTTACCCTCATGCTCTTATTTGTTGTACGTCTTGGCACTTTAATTGCTCTTTGTAAGTTAGCACTTTGATCGCTCTTTGTAACTTGGCACTTAGTCAGAGATGTTATATACTAGCAATGGTTAATCTAGCAATTGAAATATTTGAAACTTGTTCTGGTGACTTTCTTACTGTATTAGCAACAATTAAATGTTTCACCTTCTTATGACAAATGTACTCTTTGTAAGTCGCTTTGGATACAAGCGTCTGCTAAATGCCCTAAATGTAAATGTTCAGGAGTATTACAGTATGTATTTTAATACTAGTCCAGTTTTGTAGTATTTGAGTATCATAGAATGCAGTTTGACAGCTGACCGAAACTACCCACATGATGACATCATGTTCTGCCGGCAAGGCTTAAAGTCTGAAACATCTACACTATAAACACACACACACACACACACACACACACACACACACACACAGTGAGAGAGAGAGGTCATAACCTCACCTGAGGAGTGGGGTCTTCCCGGTGGGTCGGATGTTTGTTGGGCAGATGTGGACCTACGTCTTGGTGCTGCCCATAGTGGTTTGCACACTGACAGCAGCCCAACATATCTCTACTCTCAGGGCTGAAGAAGAAAAACTGGTTTGGCCTCAACTATCTCGCCTCTACCCAACCGCACACACGCCCACATTGGTGGCCACACCCATAACACACACACCCATAAACACACGCACCTAACACACATGTCACTCATGATACCCTGCTGTTGATGGCAGAAACACATTCATGCAAAACCACGATTCACTTTCTTACATGTACGGTATACAACACACACTCATCTACCATTGGGACAAGCAAACACACTTCAACACCCACAGCTAAAAGCTGAGTCAGCTAAAAGCTAAAACCTCACTTTTCAGGAACCAACGGCGTCATGGAGTAAACAAACCATCAACAGAGCACACCTTGTATCAGGGCGTGCACCGAAGCACACGTGAAGGAACTGCTTACCTGTTCCAGGTGGGTGGGGCGGCCATTCAGTCCCAGGTGACTCACTTGGCTGGAGAACATGTGAAAGCACACAGACTTGAATAGAAAGTTACCAGGTCTATAGGTCTATCACTACCCTGCTGCTGGGGACCTGGTCTGACCTTGGACGGCGGCCATGTCAGACAGCACGCTACATCATTAGTTATCATCTTCCTAAAGAACAGAGTCTGGCTGTGGAGGGGCTGGTTGTAGACCTGAGGATCACAGATTGAGGTTCTGCCGGATTCTAACCTTTTGTATCTGGTTCTAACCGGTTCTGTCTGGTCATACCCTCTCGTGTCTGGTCGTAACTGGTTCTGTCTGGTTCTAACCGGTTCTGTCATGTAGGTGAAGCATGTTTAAGGCCACCATTGTCTCTATGTGTACATCATGAACACACGTGTCACATAAACATGTCGACAGAGAAGTTGAATGCACACACTTCAGATCTCCTTTAATAGTTGGTTGAAAATAACTGTTTTGCTTGTAACAAGTTGAGGCTGTTGGCTGGTGCAGTCTGGAAGGTCTGGTCAACACAGCAGACCCTGTCTGTGCACATCGACAATACATCTCCATCTATATTCCAATGCTACAGTATTTGACAAAACAAGTCATATTCATTTAAAGTTCCCTTTGAACAAAGTGATTAAAACACTAGCCCAGACTGAGGCCGTCTGGTGGCCTGTGTGATGATACAAGAGGAAACAGTGGAGTACAGGCTTCTTCTGGGCCAAGGGAGACACAGCAAGTCGCCAGTCAATCAGTTTCTAGCAATCTGCCGGTTCAGGAAGTGTTGAGGCGTTGCACTACCAAACAGGGCCACCACTTCAGAAGATCTCTCTTATGGCCAGGTGTGGGGGTTAGAGGTCAGTCTCCTGAGGGTCTGTGTTTGCAGATCTTCATGTTCTTCAGCGATGTCTTGTGCTTCATGCTCAGGGAGACCAGTTCAAACCAGAGTTTGAAGCCAGGAGGAGCCCAGGAGGAGGCCAGGAGTCACATGGGAGGAGTTTGTGTGTGATCGGCTGGCTCAGCTGGCCTGCCAAAAGATGACTGGACCTCAGCAGGACCAAGGTGCCCTGAATTGTCGGATAACGATGTCATTCAGTGGGCCCATCCCCGCCTCCTCTTCCTCACTCCTCTGCCCCCATAACCAGCCTACTGAAAAGAGACTGGTCATTCTGGAGCAAGGCAGCCGGGGCGTCAAACTCCACCACCTTCCCAGCTTGCATCACCAGCACGCGGTCCGAGTCCATAATGGTGTTGACCCTGTTGGAGGATACAGAACACCATCTTGAGCCTGAGGGAAGTCTATACGCGGTACAACAACAGTGAGGGATCTATTTATAGATGTCAGCAACTCCCTGGTTAAAGTTCAACCATGAATCAATGGTGCGCATGCACACACAGACACACACGCGCAATTTCAATACACTACATAGGCAACAGAAGGGTGCAGCTGATACTGATGTTGTTGAGGTTACTGTTATTTGCCACTAGGAGGCGGTGTTTCCTTTAGCCAAACATACTGATCCAGGCTTACCAACTATTTCACTTTCATCCAAAGTGACTTACAGTGAGGTCAGATACATGTTATTAAGGAGCAGGTAGGGGTGAGACAGTGAGGTCAGATACATGTCATTAAGCAGCAGGTAGGGGTTAGGATTCCTACAGGTAGGTAAACATACATGATGTTTGGACTGTAGACTGCGCTTTATCTTGTTTTTTATTACATCATCAAAATGGTCATTATACCTGTGTATAATGCTTATAGTATGAACCCACCCCTACCTGTGTATAATGTATACAGTATGAAACCATGTACTGTATCTCCAGCCCTACCTGTGAGCGATGGTCAGGACCGTCTTGTCTCTGAACTGGTCTCTGATGGTCTCCTGCAGCAGTCTGTCTGTGTGCTGATCTACACTGGCCGTGGCCTCGTCAATACACAGAACCTGCAGAAGCAGAACCAGAGAACCCACCAGGTTAATACACCAAGGACCACTTTATCATAAAACAAAAAATCACGGAATACCTAACCAGCGGGCCAATTTACCACTCCCACCTTAAAAAAAACCAAATTCAATAAAACTCTACTCTTAGGCTTATTTAGGCTACATTTGATTCACTTTTAATTTAGAAAACAATTATCTGTATTCGTAACTTAGCTTTGGAACGCAGATGAAGGTGGTTTGAGAAACAAATTTATATAAATTTGAAATAAATTTAAATAAATAAATTTTGTCATCCTCTCGGGGACCACTTGGGGCGCTGATGGCAAACTGGTGGAACATGGGAGAACACAGAGGAACATGGGAGAACACGAACATGGGAGAACACAGAGGAACATGGGAGAACACAGAGGAACATGGGAGAACACAGAGGAACATGGAAGTGTCCCATGTGGTTGCTGTGTTTGGCGCCGCATGACAGAGGGAGGTCAGGCCTTACGTTGGCCTGGGTCAGCAGAGCTCTGGCCAGACAGAGCAGCTGCCTCTGTCCTAGGGACAGACAGCTGCCCCGGTCCCCCACCTCCGCATCCAGACCACCTGGAACACATGCATAGACACACATATACACATTACATACATACACACCCATTATATACAGACACACACACATTATATACTATGATGGAAAATGAACCCACAGGCCTTTTTCTGCTTCTCATTCTTGTGAGCACTTGTACTACATGCAAGTTATCTGATTTATGTACCAGTTTTTCTCTTATCTTTTGATGCATGATTTATATACTTGTTTTTCTCTATGCATGAATACCTGGGCACAGCCAAAGTGGTGGGCCTCTCGTTTGACCAACACTCCCCAATTCCTTTGTGAACGTGACACGCCACTAATGACGATTGTGTGACGCGGGCCTTGACCCCGTGCCCCGAGCTGTTCGGTTCACGGAAGATCTAGGACCTCTGGTTGTCTCGAGGCCTCGGGAACGAGCAGAGACTCTGTGTTTGTCTGGAAGAGTGGGATTGAAAGTGGTGTCTATCCCCATCTTAAGTCGTATTTCACTATCCCTGTCTGGGTCATCTGTACCTTCGGAGTTGTTTACCTTACATAAAAGGATATAAAAAGGAGCCTGCCAACAATACCTGGCGCGCATTTCTGAGAAAACTATCAAGTGTATTGCTCTCTGTTGAACTGGACCTGTTAACTGTACCCGACAACTTAATGTTAACCATTTTTATCTTTTGGTTTAATCTAAGACCTCGCTTGATTTCATTCAGCGCTCACTGACGTCTCCCGTGCCGGTGCCCCCTTCTGATGGGATTCGGTTTTTACCACAACAATACACACACACAAGCACTCCGCTCAACTACCTCAGCTGGTCGACTGGTACCTCCTTCACTAAAAGGAGGAAAAGGTCGGATGGCGAAATGACAACTCTTCTCCGTTTTGGCACCGCAGTGGTTTAACGAGCTCCCTGCCAATGTCAGGACTGCAGAGTCACTCCCCATCTTCCGGAAGAGACTCAAAACTCACTTGTTCAGAGTTCACCTGAACCCTGCATAACATCCATCCTCTACCACTATAAAAAAAATATAAAAAACTATAAAAAACCTACCCTCATGCTCTTGTATGTTGTACGTCTTGGTACTTTATAATCGCTTTGTAACTTGGCACTTAGTCAGATATCTTGTATACTAGCAATGGTTAACCTAGCAATTGAAATGCTTGAAACTTGTTCTGGTGACTTTCTTATTGTATAAGCAGCAATGAAATATTTCACCTTCTTCTGACAAATGTACTCTTTGTAAGTCGCTTTGTATAAAAGTGTCTGCTAAATACCCTAAATGTAAATGTAAATTATATACACACACATTATACACACACACACACACACACTAAAGCTGGCTACTCGTGAACCGGTCTGTCCTAGACATCATCTGCCCACTCTGACTCCGGTCTGCCTCTCAGTTCCTAATCGGACCGTAAACAATGACCAGCGCGAGGAGGAGGAAGTCCTGGCCGGGATCCGTTATCCACACCAGAACCCCGGGAACCCTCCCCGCTGTGAGGCAACTCTCACAGCGGGCAGCCTGCTGTAGGAAGCCTACAGATAGACTCTGGGGGTTGAACCCAGAACCTCTCAGCTGGGAGATCCTGTCTTCACAGCATCACTAGGAAACACTAGCATGGCACCACAACACCACCCTCCTGTCTATAGGGTGGTGTCGCAGTGCGTCTGGAGGACCCCTCACCCATCCTGGACACCAGCGGCTCCAGGTGACAGTGCCTCAGGGCAGCCGCCAGGCTGCGGTCAGGGTGGTGTCCGCAGGGGTCCAGGTTCTCCCTCACACTGCCGCTGAACAGGAAGGGGTCCTGGGGGATGATGGCTAGCCTGGACCTGCGGGGGGCATCACCAGCACATGCAACATTAAGCCTAGTGTAGCCTGGCCTAGCCTAGCACAGTTCAACTAGGCCTAGCCATGTACTAAACCCTATTGTAGAATACCCAAGCATAGCATAGCCTAGCCTAGCATAGCCTATGGTAGCCTAGCCTAACCTATCCTATCCTGGGCCACCACCAGCAGACCCCAGCAGCTACCTGAGTTGGGCCAGGCCCAGGGTGCTGATGTCCAGGCCGTCCAGCAGGATATGTCCCTGGTTCAGCTCCACCAGGCGGAACACGGCCAGGAACAGGCTGGACTTGCCGGAGCCGGTGCGCCCCACCACGCCCACCTTCTCCCCGGGGTGCACCAGCAGGGTGACCCCGTCCAGGGCGTTGGGTAGGCTCTCCCTGTAGGACAACACCGCACCTCTGAACTCCAGCTGGCCACGCTCTGGCCATGCTGCTGGGACCTGGACACGAGAACACACACTGTGAGGAGGCTCCTCATTCCTAGGGGCCTCCTCACTCACTAAAATACACTGTGGTGTGGTGGTGAAGTGGTTAAAGGGTAAAGGGTAAAGGGGCATTTAGCAGACGCTTTTGTCCGAAGCGACTTACAATCAGTACATTTGTGGGGTTCGACATGTGGACAGTTGGAGGTGGGGGATCAAGGGGATCGAACCGCTGACCCTACGGTTAGTGGACGACCCGCTCTGTCCACCCGCTCTACCCACTTAACTACTGCCGCTGAGCTACTGGTTGCTGTGTTGGTGGTGGCGAAGTGGTGTAGTGAAGTGAAGTGAAGTGATGATTGTGTTGGTGGTGTAGACAGACCTGAGGGTTGTGGTCCTGGGGTTCAGTGGGCAGGCAGGTGGAGTACTCCTCCGTCCGCTCCACGCTCACCATCTGCATCTCCGTCTGGGTGAAGCTGAAGATCAGCCCCGACAGCAGGCCGGTGATGGAGAGGGAGTAGGACAGAGAGAGACCCACCAGACCTGGCGCACGCACACACGCACACACACACACACACACACACACACACACACACACACACACACACACGTTACTCCACAGACCCTTCTCCCAAAGCATCTCACAGGCCGCTAAGGAGCTGGGACCAGGAGGAGACGGGGATGGAACCAGCAACCCTCCAGTAATCATGACGACCCTCCGCTCACCCGGGTCTACAGAACCGTAGCGGTGCTGGATGACGGCGATGGCGCTGATGCCGGTAACCAGGGCGACCCCCACCAGCTGCAGGCGTATGTCCAGCCACTGCGCGGCGGCATAGCTGAGGAACAGGCAGCGCTGGTTGTGGTCCAGGCGCCGCACGCTCTCCTCCTCAAACCTCCACAAACACAGAAGGTCAGCCAATCAGCTGCAAGGGGAGGAACAAGGAATCCCTGGACCAATCGCAGCAGTACTACGTCCCTGGTACTGGCCCTCCTTTGGGTTCCTGGTCTACGTTTTTTCTCCCCTCAACTGTCAATAATGTTACATCTATTCTTCTTATTCATGTCATAGAAATTGCATAATTTTTACAACTCTTATTGTGTGACTTATAGTTTGTGGATTTTTTGCTGTATCTTTCTTAATTTTCTACGGTCCTAGACTGCTCTGGCACCCGAATCTTCTTCCTGGGGATAACTTCTCTAATCTTACTGTATCTGAGCATACCTGGCAGAGGCGTGGCCTCACCTGACGAAGGTGTGGTCCCCCACGGGAGGGGGCGTGGCCTCACTTGGCAGAGGCGTGGCCTACCACAGGAGGGGTTGTGGCCTCACCTGGCAGTGGCGTGGCTAGCCCGGATGGTGGCCAGGCCGCTCAGCGTCTCCGAGAAGTGTGAGTAGAGGGGCGACAGGGTGACGCTGCTGAGGCGCTTGAGCTCGCGGGACGAGTGGCGGTAGAAGCGCTGGGTGTGGTGGTACAGGGCTCCCAGGGGCAGCAGGGCCAGCAGCACCCAGGGGAGACTCCCGGCCATGACGGCCAGCGTGCCCGCCAGGCTGAACACGTTGGCCAGCAGGATGTTGAGCACGAAGGGCAGGCCGTCGTCCACGCAGGACACGTCCGAGGAGAAGCGGTTGAGGATGCGGCCCCGCGGGGTGGTGTCGAAGAAACCCACCGGGGCCTGGGGGGGTCAAATGGATGTGACGTTGTTGCAAGCGTTGTTACAAGCGTTGTTACAAGCGCTGAGAAGAGACCCTTGAAGTGCCCTGCTCATGGTGAAGCCACAGCAGAGGTTAGGTGGACGATTCCCCCGACTACCCCATGGGTTTCAAACCGGCAACCTTACGGTCTGTTATTGTCTAAAACGTCCCACGCGCACACACAGACGGCCAGCTAAGCGCTGTGATTGAAACCCCGCCCGCGCCACCCGCGTGACCCCGCGGCGGTGACATCATCACCTGCAGCACGCGGCCCAGCAGGCGCTGGTGCACGGCGGTGGCGGCGCGGACGGCTCCCCAGGCGAAGAGGAACGCCCGCGCGGCCGTGAACAGCGTGTTGGCGGCGGCGAGCGAGGCGTACACGCCAAGGTAGAACCTCACGTCAGAGCTCACGCTGGGCAGGGCCGACAGGGAGCACAGGGGGGCCCTGGAGGAGGCGCACATGTTATTACTATAACATTACGAAAGCCATGGACCAGTGAAATGACATATCACCAGTATACAGCTCAGCTGGTATTCCTCAGGGTTGGGGGTGTGGTCTCATGATAAACTATGAACTACAATAATTAAGCAGTTGCTATCTGCTCCATGATGCTTGCCCCTAAATAATACAACAATAATACAACAAAAAAAACACCAAAAAAAAATCTATCATGATCTATAAGTATCCCTATCCCTCTACCAGCATGAACCAGAGAGGCTGTGACTCTAGTCACAACTTCTCTCTGTCAGGCGACTCACGTCAGCCCCTCGGGGGAGAACAGCAGCAGGTGGGGTGAGGCGAAGGCATCTGGGTAGGAACCATTGGAACCATCTGTGGAACCATTGTTCCTCAGCTCTGATATCCAGTGGGACAGCCACCAGTCGGACACGTTCTTGGAGGCTGAGGATCAGAGGAAAGCAGCAGTTTGTAGTTTGAGGTTACCTACTGTCCAATTAAAAGTGTTTCTGTAAACTGAAAGGTGACACACATCAATGGTACACTTGATAGTAACATGCATGCCTGATAGTCTCATTAAAAGTTGTGTTAAACAATTCAAACAATCAAGGTCAATCAACACATTGACCACAGTACACTTTAAATAAGGTATGTAACATCGCCAAAGTGAAAGTTGTGGCTTTATAACGTTAACCAAACCAAATTGTTTAAATGTTTACATTTTGAGAGGATTAGAGAAACATTTTAAACAGTATAGCAACAGCATATTTTTCAGTGTCAACTGGTCCTCTAAAGTACGACTACTTTCTAACGTCAGCCCAGCTCTCTGTTCCTGCAGGGCTCTGCTGCCAAGCTCCAAACTCAGAATTTAGAACCCTTCAAGGAAATAGAAACTAAGACATGGAACCTTGGGCTCAGACAGGACCACGCCTGCAGGAGTCAGGGAAGTATGGGGGCTGTGGTCCAAACCTTGCATGAGGAGGAGGGAGAGGAGGATGCAGGCAGCCAGGGCTCCTCCCACCGCCCGCCAGTACGCCCGGTACACCCCCCACGCCAGCACCCCCGCCTCCTTACGCTCCTCCCCCGATCGCTCGTCCTCCTCCACCATCCGCAGCTCCTCCTCAACCTCCCCACTGGGAGCCTCGTCCTCCCGCTCCAGCTCAGCACCACCTGGGACCCCCACCCAGCAGGACATCAACAGACCTCCGTTAGACTCTACTGGTTATTGATTATAGGAAACAGGCCTAATCACTGAATTGATCAAAAGTTAACAGTGGACAGATCTAATGTTATGGGGATGATGTTTGTGGTGGTGATAAAGATGCTGGTGATGATGATGGTGATGGTGGTAAGATTCTAGTGCCAGTGATAGTGATAGAGATGGTGATGGTGCTGGTACTGGTGATAGTGATAGCGATGGTGCTGATAGAGGTGATAAAGTTGCTCGTGGTTGTGATCATAGTGATGATGAGATGCTGGTGCTCATGGTGGTGATAGAGTTGAAGGCTGAACCTTTCTGCTTGGCGTTGTGGTGGTTCTTGTGCTGTTTGGGTGCTGCCTCCACCAGGGGCAGGATGTCTGCAGGCCTACCTGTGATGACATCACCATCTGGTTACAGCTAGGGTAGGCATTTTATTTTTGCATTTTTGCAGGTGCAGTAGGATCACATCTACCTGTCTTGACGATAGTCCCGTTGTCCATAAGGACCACCAGGTCCGCCCGCTCTACAAACTCTATGCGGTGTGTGCAAAGGATTCTGGTCTTTCCCGACAGGATTCCCATGATGCATTTCTGCATCAGGTGCTGAGCCACCTGGGCGTCAACGGCCGCCAGCGGGTCGTCCAGCAGGTAGAGGTCCTTCTCCTGAATGGTCATGGGAGACCGTGTGACGTGGCGTTCAAAAGGAAGTGTCAAGTATTAGAAGTGTGACTGAGGATTAGTGAGGGAGACTTCGGGAGAGCCACCCCACTGATCTGTGATGATGTCATGGTCCAAACACACTTTGTTGAGATATTTCATGGTGTGGAATTTCATCTACTCTACTGTTACACTACCACAACTAATAATACAGCTTGTTCACCTTACTGACCTTGTTTTAATCATTCCTAGAGCTACTTACAGTGAACTCAGATACAGTGACTCAGAGCCTCTTACAGTGAACTCAGATACAGTGACTCAGAGCCTCTTACAGTGAACTCAGATACAGTGACTCAGAGCCTCTTACAGTGAACTCAGATAGGGTGAATTACAGCCTCTTACAGTGAACTCAGATGGTGACTCAGAGCCTCTTACAGTGAACTCAGATACAGTGACTCAAAGCCTGGACGGTGGGGATAGTACCCAGAACCTTTGGGCTGGGCATCCATCAGCCTAACAACTGAGTCACTGTACTGTAGAACCGTGGTGGTACTAACCATGTAGACAGCTCTGGCCAGGGCCAGCCGCGCCTTCTGCCCCCCGCTGAGGGTCACTCCACTCTCACCCACCTCCGTCCGGTCTCCCTTGGGCAGCACCTGCCAGGACAGACAACATCCTGGACCTCAACATCTCCTACAACCTTCCCTAGCCTTCTCTAGCCATGCAGATTTGAAATCACTAATAAGTAAATACGAAGAGGGTAGATGAGCAACATCAGAATGGAAGGAGATATGGGATATGAGATATGGATATAGATAAGCGATAAGGAGAGCTAGGAGATAGATGTAGATAGCGCAGACCGACATGACATGAGAGGAACATGAGATGACCATGAGGCGAACATGAGACAGCAGGCGTCTTACGTTGAGGTCATCGGAGAGTGCGCAGGCGTCCACCACCGCCTGGTAGAACACAGAGTCGTACTTCTTGCCAAACAGGATGTTGTCGCGCACTGTAGCGTGCTGGATCCAGGGCTCCTGGGTGGCCAGACCGCAGCCGGCCTCTCGGCCCACAACGTAGACCCCCCCGCTCAGCCTGGGGCCGGAAGCGAAAGCGAAAGCAACCACACAACTCCAAAATCACCGACAATATTATCCACAAAGAGTGACGAACAGCAGTAGTAAATGTGGGACTCAAACTGGAGGTCTACTCAAAACAGCGGCATGAATTTTATTCTTATTCTTATTATAATAGATGATCCCCAGGGTTTCTGTTTCAGAGGATAAGGATGTAGTTTAGGTAAAGGTATGACATGGCCTGTGGTGTCATGGCGTTGTCGTGGAGCTGTCAGTGTGATGTCCTGCAGCCTACCTGGTCAGTTCTCCAGTAATAGCTGCTAGTAAGGAACTCTTCCCACAGCCCACCTTCCCCACCACCACCACCAGAGAGCCCTGCAACACACCACACCACTGACGTGACATCACACTATGACACTGGTGTGTGTGTGTGTGTGTGTGTATGTGTATGTGTGTGTGTGTGTGTGTGAGTTTGTTTGTTTGTTTGTGTCTTTGTGTCTTTGTGTGTGTGTGTGTGTGTGTTTGATTGATTGATTGATTGATTGATTGATTGATTGATTGATTGTGTGTG
>OMKI01056397.1:80722-93572 GCA_900302315.1 Phycis blennoides
AAGGAACTCTTCCCACAGCCCACCTTCCCCACCACCACCACCAGAGAGCCCTGCAACACACCACACCACTGACGTGACATCACACTATGACACTGGTGTGTGTGTGTGTGTGTGTGTATGTGTATGTGTGTGTGTGTGTGTGTGTGTATGTGTATGTGTGTACCTTGGGTATGCTGAGGTCCAGGGCATGCAGAAGAAGGCTGCCGGCCCCAGAGCCTCCATCTCTCTCAGACCCAGGAGGGCCGGTCCCTCCAGAATCTTCGGACCCCCCAGGCCCATCCGACCCCCCGGGGCCCAGCCAGGAGAAGGACCCCTGGCTCAGCAGAACTGATGTCTGCTGGTCCTCTGGGGCCACTGAAGACAGAGACAGAGACAGAGACAGAGACACACACATACACACACACACACACACACGCACTTTTAACCTTCGGATCACATATACAGGTTACAGGTCAAAGCCTGCCCAGACTGCAGTATCCCCCAGCTACCCCCAGGTGGCTTCATCACATGTTCATGTGATGAATAACGTTCTTGAAATGTTGAACCTACCCAGGCTATAGTAGGCCTGCAGGTCCTGGTTGGGCAGCTGTAGGAAGCGTTGGATCCTCTCCAGGGAGACATAGGCCTCCAGCACCCCGTTGAGAACCCACGGGAAGCAGTTCAGAGGCAGGATAAGCATGCCTACCAGGGCCAGCGTGGTGAACACCTGCAGGGCGCCATATCACCATGGTTACAGCACAAATAGCATCACTAATCTCCATGGTTACAGCACAAACAGCATCAAACAGCATCAAACAGCATCACTCTCTCTGGGATCTGCTTCACATTTGTTCGGACCAATTATGTCGCGGAACTGGAAGCATAGAGATTGTGAACTCAAACTCGGCCAGTTGTAGTTACTGTAATAAAGCGTCTTCAATGGTTTCAAATCAACACTGTGTAGACTGGCCACTGTAGAAGCAGTGGCCAGTCTACACGGTGGCCAACCGATGTGACCTAGGAAAACGTGACCTTGCTTCTTAACAAAATGGTCACCCAAACACGACCAGAGGGCCTGAGTCTGGAGGCCTGCTGACACCTGCACCTCACCTTGGTGGCGGTGAGCTGCCCGCCCAGCAGCACGTAGGTGAGGAAGGTGAGAATGGAGACCACCACGGGCAGCGCTGCCCAGGTGTACACGCACACGGCGTCCAGGTACTTGATGGTCTTCAGGTGAGAGAGCTCGAGGCGGCGGCAGTGGGAGATCTTGCGGGAGAAGTGGGGCTCCCAGGCGTAGAACTTGATGACGCGCACACCGAACAACACCTCCGTCACCAGCTGGGGGGGGGGAGGACACAAACACAAACATTAAACAACATCAAACACAAACATCCATAAGCAGTACTCTACAGCAGTACGGTATAGCAGCGCCCCAGCCAGGGTGACCTGATCTGCAGATGGGCTCACTAGAGAATGATATTTGACAACAAATCTTTACAAATCTTTTGCAACTTAAACCGGGGTTGTGGTCGGGAACCAGTGCTCTGAAGCGCAGCAGAGAATGCATGCAGACAAGAGGGTTGACCGGAGAAGAGCTCTGTGCTGGAGCAGAGCGGCCCTGCGGAGGGGAGGGACCTCACCTTGACTCGGCCGTCCTTGTGCCGGAGCATGTGCTTGTTGTTGTCCAGGATACGGGAGGCCAGCAGCTTGTTGAGGGGCACGAGGAGCAGGGCCACGCCCAGCCCCCCCAGGAAGGCCACGCCCACCTGCAGGTACAGCAGGTAGAGGGCGATGGAGAACTGCACGGGCAGGCTCCACAGTTCGTGGAAGCTGTTGCAGAAGTTGACCACGCGGTCGGCGTCGGTGCTCATCAGGTTGACCACCTCGCCGAGTGCATAGCGGGCGAGCCCCACCCGGCCCACCCGCAGCGCCTTGCCGTAGATCACCGTGACGATGGCCGCGCGTGCCGATAGCGCCACTTTGGCCACGTGAAATGCGAAGAGGTTCCTGAGGAAGGCGGAGAGCAGCGAGCTGGAGAAGAGCCCCAGGGTGACCAGAGCCCCCCGACTCACCGGGGCGCCCGGGTCCTCCATGAATCCCAACAGCTGGCTGAGCAGCAGGGGGCCAGCGAAGCCCAGGAGGTTCCCCACCAGCTTCAGCACACCCAGAGTGTAATACCACCTCCCGAAGGCCCGGTGTAGCACCCCGATGAGAGACATGCCCCCGCCCAGCTCCACCGGCTCCTCCTCATGAGGGGAGGTCCAGGTGCCCGCCAGGAGGTTCCTGCTGACGGGTCGAGGCCATTCCTCACCACCTCCTCCTCCTCCCCCGCCTGTCGCCCCAGCAGACGTCGCCTGGTGGCTGGCCTGCCAGCACCTGGAGAAGTGGCGCACCACAGTGCCGGTGCGGAGTGCCTGGGGCAGGTGGTAGACGTTGCTCGGCCCGTCCAGCTGGCCCCGGCGGCCCCGCTCCAGCAGTGGGTCCAGCCAGCGGTAGAACAGACGGGAGAAGCAGCCGCTGCCGTCCTCTGCCACCATGGCGCCCGTATCGGGGAGGACGCTCTCCGGCGGACTGTCCTCCACGCTGCCGTCGGCCTGTAACTCATAGGCGCCGCTGCGGACACAGGGGAACGCCGCTGCCAGGAGGTACGCCGCCAGGGGGAGTGCCCGGGCCGCGGCCAGCACGAAGCGAGTCAGTCTGAGTGGCTGGGCGGGGTCCAGAGAGGCGCTGGCGCCCGCCACCAGGGTGACCACCAGGTTGGGCAAGGAGAGGAGAACCAGCAGAACCAGCACCGCGGGGCCCCGCCTGCGGCTCCACACCGCAGACCTCTGGAGGGCCAGGGAGGCGGCCAGGTGGAGCAACCAGGCCAGGAGGGCACAGCCGTCGGCCAGGCCGTCCAGGTACAGGTGGTCCTGGCACTGGAGGCCCGCCAGCACCAGGTCTCCAGCGAAGAGGAGGACCACCAGCAGAGCCGAAGCCAGCCTGAGGGTCCAGCCATGCTGCAGTCGGGGGCTGTGTCTGGGAGGGATCAACGCATCAGTAGCCAGCAGCTATTACTGTACACTGAGGAGCTGCCTTACCTTCCTATTTATAAAAGCTCTTTAATTAGGGTCTTTACTTTTGCTGAACATTCCTGTTAATGTCACTGTTATCAGATCTAGCATTTTATGCCACTGGTTTTACTGATCCTGATTTGGACTAGTAGCTACCATCTGACTCCTAACGCAGTATCTCGCGCACAGAACTAATGATTACACGTTACAGAGCTCCACACCGGAAAAGGTTCTGGTCGTGGTCCTTCTTACCGTGGGACACTCAGGTAAAAGGCGCTGCAGACGGCCAGGCCGCTGTGGGGAAGGACGCCCAGGACCAGCTGGTTGAAGCACGGCCCGATGGTTCCGTTCTGCCACACGGGGAACGGGTCCCGGGCGTCGGTACCACAGAGACCCGCTATCAACTCGGCTGGGTCGAAACCCCCCATTCCAGTTCCTTTATGGGCCTGACATGCTCCAGTCAGGAGTTACTCTACTCCAGTGGAGAGAATCGGTATCAGCAGTACGAACACAGGAGACTGCTTGACTCCTTTGACATGGTGTCACCAACAACATGGGCCGTTTCTTTTACTGGACAGCACCAGAAAGGACTCATTTATATAAGATACTGTGTGTGCTTAGGAGTACCTAATCACTCCAAGAGAAACAGAAATGAAATACTTGTGGAAAAGGTTTCCTCAGTAGTTGCCTGGCTTCTCGCTTGCTAACTGTTCGTATTGTATGTCTTCTGCTGTGGGCCAGTGAGAATCAAGAACCCTTTAACGTGGTACCGGCTGATGGAAACAGCTAACACAGAAATATAATACACAATGTGCACATCTCGAATGATAACACAACTGGGAGACCAACGGTTGTTGTTTTCTTCCTGGAGATAAGTCGACTATTGATGACGCAACTGTTTCCTTTCAAAGTAAGAGCTCCTCGTGTGACATGTCAAATAATAATGACTCCACCACTTAAAACAGTAAATAATGCTGTCTTTGACAACTCACACGGCCGTCTAGTCTAGTTTTCATTAAATGATTAGTATTAATGAGTATTAATTATGCAGTGTTTTTTTTAATAGGCTCCCTAGATTCTAATACTTTCAAAAGAACATCACTCCAATATCACTTCCATTACTAATGTTGGTAAATACCTTCAGAAAGGAAATCATGGACACGTTTACTGCAATATGTGAGCAAATATTTATATTTGATATATTCTGACAGCTGTGTTGTGACAAACAGCACACTAAACCTGACAAGCTGCGTCTGTTTGTTTTATTGAGTGAAACGTCAGCTCTCTGGTGAACACAAACTTTAAGCACTAATTTATATTTAAAGCTTGTTTCTCAGTGCACAACTCCACAGTTTAACATAGCAGTAACGCAAGGGGATCCGAAAATAAAAAGGAATTTTACAGAAGCGCACGGCCGCTGTTCTGAAGGCGTTCCCAGGCGCTAAAATCGACGAGGACGAGGAGGTCTGGGGTCCGAAGAGGGGTGTATGTACACGTGGACCGCGAGACACGCGTGTGTGTGTGTGTTCAGAGGTTCTTGGTTTTGATGTGCGTTTTGGAATGCTTGGCGAGGTGGTCGCTCCTCATGAAGCGCTTCTGGCACTGGTTACACTCAAACCGCTTCACGCCTGCAGAGGGAACAACAACACGGCACAACTTGACTGTGTTCTCTCGGTATGCAAGCGTGAACATTAGCCCGCCGCTAGCAGTAAACTAGTGTTAGCGGTGCACAGGAGAGGACAGAGTTACCCCCAGGTATCTCCAGGAAACTCAAGAGGCCCCACAGTGTGACTACTACACGATACGTTCTCACTTTGATGAAATATTGCACTTTGTTTGAAGTATCGTGTAATGTAGCTTGACTAGGTTTTGAGTGTGTGCAGGCCTGCTCATAATAACCCTAACAGTACAGTTACCAGTGTGTGTGTGTGTGTGTGTGTGTGTGTGTCTATAACAACCCAAAAGCAGTGTTACCCATGTGTGTCAATAACAATAGTGCAGTAGTGTCACCTGTGTGTGTCTATAAAAGCCACACCGTGGTGTTACCTGTGTGTGTGCGGGCGTGTCTCTGCAGCTCGTCACTGCGTGTGAACCTCTTGTCACAGATGTTACAGAGGAACGGCCGCTCCCCGGTGTGCAGGCCCACGTGAGCCCTGAGCAGAGACGTCTTCCTGAACGTCTTCACACAGCCGGGGAAGTGGCAGATGTGCTTCCTCTTGCTCAGCATCCCTGGCCTGGGGGAAAATCACAAAAGCACACAGGAGTAAGGAGACGTGCGCTTTTAATTTGAAATCAGACCAACACACATACACATACAGAACCACACACAGCTGTGGAGTAAGGGCGCATACACATACTTAAAGACATGTGCTGGTGTTGACGTGAGGCACTTTCACTTTGAAGCCTATCTATAAAAGGCAGGACAGCAGAATTCTGGTTCAAGATGAGAAGCATCCTAGGACTACAACATGACCTCATGTTTGTGGTCCATCTCTTATACTCTTGTACTGTTGATTGGTACTATTGTCTGTTCCCGTTTCTTCTCACATGAGGCTCTTTGTAACACAATGGAGCAGCAAATGATTAGGACTCATCGTTAATGACGGATCCCAGGAGCATGGACAGAGGAGTTTCACATCACACTCAATAGCAAAATAACACGAAATATCACAAAATTAACCATTGTATTGCATCGGATATTTACAGAATCATATCTCACTCAAACATCTTAGCATCGTATCACGAGGGATGAGCCGATTCCCGTCCCCAGCTACGACTCATGGTAACTACTGCGTAGGAAACAACAGGACCCGAGTTCAGAGCAGAACGTTCACAGACCTTCACAAAAGACGGCCTTGTTCAATATCAAAGACGTCAGGAACGTCAGAAAACCCCAAAATAGATTTTGGGTTCACTAGCACTTTAAATGTATGCTGCCATTGGCCCCGGGCCCCGCCCTACTCGCCTCTTGTCGGCTTCCTTGCAGTTGGGGCAGGTGCAGGTGACTCGCTTCTTCCTGGGCTGAGCTGGCACCCCGGGTACCTGTGGACCCCCGCCCTGTGGACCCCCGCCCTGCCGCCCTGGGGGGAGACAGAGATACAGAGGCTTGTTCACATGTGGGCTGAGAGAAGCTCCCGCTGACCTCCTATCAGTTGTGCGTGTCTAATTCATCCACTGTCCAGTGCGTCTTCATACATCCCTGGCTGGGGTCAGGGCCACAGAGACAGACAAGGCAGCGAGAGGGAGATGGAGGTGTATCGAGGAACAACTCAGTAAAGGATTTCCCCGGGTCAGAATCAGCCTTTGGCGGTAGCAAATTTAGCAAATAATTGTTTTAACGTACATTATTAATTTTACAGAAAAATAAAAGTTTTGGAGTATAAGCTCACGTTGGCGGCTGTACCAGCTGGGTCTGATGAGGAGTTAGTGTTCCTAGAAGCCTTTTCAGAACACCATTTATCTTAAAAGCACACAAATAAAAAACAACTACTTGAACAATTACCCCCCTCCCCACCACCACACACACCCTTGACAGGAATAAACCCAATCCCAACTCTCTTCTCTCCATCTCACTGATGCCTTCAAAAACACGTTCTCACCGCTGTTCTCCCTGAGGAGGAGTGGTCTCTGTTATCTTTGGTGCCTGCTCATGTTCTGCTCAGCCCGCCTCGCCTCTCCCATAACTCAAAAGAATCAAATGTTCTCCGGGGTGCGGCGGTCCGACGCGGCCCACAGCGGGCCGAGGGCGGTCAGCGTACGCCCACCCCCAGTACCAACACAACGCTGTTTGTTTAGTTCGGTCAGCACTGACTGCTGTAAGTGCAGACCACCTACGGCTCCATTAAACACACGTTCACACCTCACAGCGGCCCACCTGGAGAACGCACGCATCATTCATAATAACCCAGACACACATTGTGAGGTCGAGCCACCTATTCCCTCTACAGATATGCACCAGCAGGCAGCCGGGCCACGGGGCATCTAGCCCCCTGGTTGTCCCTCTGAGGGGTCCGCTCGGCTCCTGGGTCATTTTGTATCCATTTGTTGTCCAGACACCGCCGGGTTAATGTTCAGCTTGGAGAACGACAGAAAGACGCCTAGACCCGTGTCAATACACCACAATGGCAAACTGTTGCTAGTCACAGCACGCTAAATGCAGGGCAGCCTTCCCTCGTTCTGTGGCCATTCTGTTTGGGTTTTAAACGGTACACTGCCTCGCCCGGCAGCTCTCCACAACAGGGATGACCGCATTGACACCCATCGAGTAAAGCTGCACCTCGGGCCCCCGCTTCAGAACCAGCATCAGTCTCATTCTGCTCCGTTACTCATCATCATCATCATCATCAGGTCCTCCATACAGACCGGAGCTCCGGGTCTGTATGGAGGACCTACATACACGGGACCGACGACACTCACCCCCGGCGGTGGAGACGGTGACGGGGACACCCGGGACATGCACCCCGTTGATGCTGATGGTGTGGGTGGCGGCCAGGGCCTCGGTGGGGGGGCCCCCCACCAGCGCCATCTTGGCCAGAATCCGCTTCATGCGAGCTCCGCCCAGATGGTTCTTGGACCGCTTCCGGAGCCGGAACTGGGGGGGCAGCCGGGTGCAGAACAGTGATTAGGGAGGGGAACCAGAAGAGCATCAGGATGCTTTGCTTTAATTAAATGTGATTCCTCAAATTCAAATAAAACGTACGCAAAAACGTAAACTTTATCGTAGTGGAAGCAAATTAACGGTACCGTCCTAAAGGGGGTGCTGTAATGTAAATGCCCATCGTCAACTCACAACTTTAAACACATTAACACATTAAACGACACACTATAAAACTACACACACAGAATCCTCCCATAGCGTATGGACCACATTTCTAGAATGGAAACACCCAGTGGCTCTACTTCAGACTCCCTGTTCACAGAAGGACCACATGGCTGGTCATCACAGCTCGGGGGGCTGAGGGTTACCAGTGTCTGGTGCTTGGGTAGGGCCACCGGTAGGCTGGGCGTGGACATCTGCCTCTGAGGTACCTGGGGGAGGGTGGCTGAGGCCGCGCGGACCACCTTCAGGGCCTGCTGGGCAATCTGGGTGTGGCTTAACTGGGGGGTCATGCCATGCAGATAAACATTAGTCAGGTTTTCTATGGATAGCAGGCACACATCTCACAGGGTTTTCCAGCATGTTACATTTTGAAGAGACCGCTGCCATTAGTCAGCATGGCCAAGGCACCTTCACATATTTAGATTAAACCTAAAAAAAATCATACTACAATCTAAAATGTTCAAATTTGCAGATATGATTTATTTAGAAAAAGGGTTAAAGTTAGGGTGTCTTATGGCTTGCTGAGGCTTCCCGTGTTCGGGGGGGGGGGGGCTGCATATATTAAAGGAGGGTTACCTGTGTTTGAGAGACTGTCTGCCTCTGTGGGACCTGGGGGAGTATGGCAGAGGAGGCCTGGACCACCTTCAGGGCCTGCTGGGGGAGCGAGGAGGCCTGGACCACCTTCAGAGTCTGCTGGGGGAGTGAGAAGGCTTGGACCACCTTCAGAGTCTGCTGGGGGAGTGAGGCACCCTGCACCACCTTCAGAGTCTGCTGGGGGAGTGGAGCACCATGGACCCCCTTCAGAGTCTGTTGAGGGATCTGGACCATGGCTGGCTGCCCAGGGCTCTGTACGATAAGCAGGTTCTTACCGGCCTGTGGACATGCAGGAGGAACCAGGATGACTATTTCGACTGAGCGTCCTGTGTACACAGCAGCGCTAGACCACAGGCTGAGAGAAGGTCATGAATTGTATCGCTTATCCGCTTAACTGTAACGCGGTGGAACGAGCTCCCTGCCAATGTCAGGACTGCAGAGTGACTCCCCATCTTCCGGAAGAATCTCAAGACCCACTTGTTTAGAGTTCACCTGAACCCTGCATTACATACATCCTCTTAAAAAAATAAATAAATAAATAAATAAATAAATAAGAAAAACCCTACCCTCATGCTCTTATTTGTTGTACATCTTGGCACTTAGTCAGATATGTTGTATACTAGCAATGGATTGAAATGCTTGAAACTTGTTCTGGTGACTTTCTGACTGTATTGGTAGCAATTAAATGTTTCACCTTCTTATGACAAATGTACTCTTTGTAAGTCGCTTTGGATAAAAGCGTCTGCTAAATGCCCTAAATGTAAATGCGTTTTCGTCCCATCACTACCTATGAGCAGTGTGCGCCAGGCAACAGTCCCCGGAGTGAGCGAAAAAACGAAACGTAACAAGAACAACAAACTGTAAACTAAGTACTGATCGTGAGCAAACTGAGCATCTCCTGCCATAAGACCCGAGTATCCCAGACTGGGGTAGTGTTTCTCTAACGGTCAGCCAACCATTTCCAACGGCGCGAGAAGGAACTCCAGCCTGAGGTCTACAGACTAGTGGACCATGTGGTTTCGTTGTGTATTTCAGGGCCCCATCACAAAACGTGAGACATTCTACTGTCTGGCCATGTGTGACAGCCTCCTTCTCGGTCAGTCCACTGGGCAGAGCTGTCACCTTACGCAGCTTGCGGTCCTCCTCCACGCACCATCACCTCCAGCTCCTCACCAACCAAGTGGAGTTACACCTCCATGTGAGTAGGCACTGCAGTCTTACCAACAGACTGCTCTGGAAAGGTCCACATCTGGAGGGTGCTCCGTGCTCCTCCGTCTGGGGGGTCGTGATTAAGCGGGGTGCAGCCTCCTGGGGTCCCTCACCCGGGACGGACGCGGTCTTCTCGCCAACAATCCGCTTGAGGTTCGCCTTCATGGATGCAAAGGTAAGCGTCGTGCAGGCGGCGAGCGCCCGCTGCTTGTCGTTCCCGTCCAGCCCAGCAGTGTCCAACAACTTGAACGCCAACAGAGCGTCAGAGAGGATCATATCGAACTTCCGTATCCGATTGTATCGCTGCTCGAAGTCCACGATATAATCGGCCATCGAGACGCCATCGTCTCTGTAAACACGATCGAACTCCGCGTACGCGTCGTACGCGCGATCGTTTTCCTCTCTTAAAAACACAGAGTCCAGCTCCTTCAGGAGGGTGGCCACGCCGTCCTCCCTGTTCAGCTCCCCCGCGGGGAGCCCCAGCGCCGCGTCCCTTGCTCGGCCGCTGAGCGAAAGCGTCACGGCCAGCGCCTGCTTGCTCTTCTCCAGGTCCGTCATGTGCGTCCAGATCTCCACCTCGTTCCTCCAGCGGTCGTACTTCTGCTCGTCGAACGCTGGCGGCACGCTATAGTTTGCAGCCATCGTCTCCTGCTACCATTTGTAACTCGATTGTAAGTCTTTATTCTTGCGTAACTCGTGGGGACTGTTACCTTCGTCCGGTCTGTCTAGGGGCGGATGTCGAGACGGTTAATATCCGGTCAGGTTTGGGCCTTGCGACTTCCGTTCTGCAACTTCCTGTGAGCTGCGCATATATGTGTATTGAGCACAAAAAAAAATCGAATATAAGTTCCCCTGCTTATCTTGGTCAATAGATATTTGACTAACCATTGAAATATCATGCACACTTTGACGTAATCCACTATATACTATATGCAAATATACATTCATATTTGATTTGTTCTGAAGGCTGTTTAACAAATATAAAAACCAACAAGACAAGCAGACAGGATGGTTTAAACTGTTTTATTGAGGGGGGGACTGTAGAAAAGGAGTGAGCTTTCTGCAGTAAGCACCATAATAAAATATAGAAAATAAACTGCTGGGTGTCCTCCGCGGTCAGAGGAGAGCAGACTGGCTCTGGAACAAAGCTTTACGTCATGAACAGAGCAGAAGCCCGGCCTCACGTTAACTCTCTCAAACACAAACCAAAAAAATTGACGTTTGAAAACTGTTTTTTTTCTTCTCAGTGCACAATACAACAGTTTGTAACATAAGTTAAATCAGAAAATAAAAGGAATTCTATAAACACCATTCCTTGGAATTTCACAAAACAAAAGGAAAAATGTTTAAATACTGGGCGCAGCTGTCTAAGGCATCTTTAATTCAATACAAAAGAGAATCTAGAAGTATTGTACAAAGCAGGAATGAAGCTATACAACGTTAACGTTAGATTTGATTTCATACACACTGTACACAGTCCACTTCCCTCAGCTCTGGCCAGGCCAGGCTACAGGGAGTGAGACCTTCTTAATCCTACATTTACTGTGCCTACCAGACACTTCCGCTTTTATTTACATCAGAGAGAAGAGATAAAATACAAACATAAATATGAGCGTGTCCAGTCAAGACAGCATCTGTCTCCAGGAAATATTATAATATTATTAACCATGAGGGAACAAAGAAAACACCAATGAACCAACAGCTTCACACCCTTTCTGGAAAAGCACTGCAGGGGAACCAAGTTAAAAGTGCTTTGAGACTACATCTGACTGGGCCTTAAGCTATGGGATCACCTGGACATGGGTGTGTGCGCGACGTTAGTACCAGGTTGAGCAGTGAGTTAAAACACAGCGCACGGCAGAAAATCAGCTCCCACTTCAGCGAGTTAGCAACACAAAGGACAACTGAGGTTAAAGGTCTGGTGTTATTTTTTTTTACATTGGTTTGTTTAGTTTACAGACCAATGGGACAGCCTATTCTTTAAATTAAAGTTACTTTCAAATCAACACTACAAAACAATTACATTTGAAAATGTATGTTGAGTTTTGTCATTAGGTTCATTAAGTCTCTAAAACCACAAAATTAAGTTATAAAATATACATGTCTCAGAGACTGTACAATGGGTGTGTAGCTGGTCTTCTATTCATTAGAAATCACTTGTGAAAATGTTAGGTAAAGCTATTTGTACAAAATGTTATGTACAAAACTAACTGATCATCGGCCAGGAGAAAGGATTTGACATTTTGTTTTTGCATCTGGTGACATGATTGTCATATTAGGCCATTCGTTAATAACTAACATATATATAGCTATATGTTGCTTAGGAACCAACATGACCAAGCAGGAGTATAAGGTCATATCGGGTTATCTGGGGGAAGAAGTGATGTCATAGTGACACATAAAGCAGAGCGGGCGAGTGACTACAAGGATGCCTGGGCTCGCTCTCTTCTGGGGTCGGTGTAGTCAGCTGAGGAGAGCCATGGTTCATAGTAGAAAGACTTCAGACACGCACTTAGAAAGGGCACTATGTTAGGGTTCATGTGTTTGGCTGACCCTGCGTGAAGCTATGCAAGGTCTGAGCTACGTTAAGTTACAATGTCGGGGCACGGGACACCACAGAAACAAAGCCAACCTGTTAAAACAAGCCCAGATAATCAGACCGAGTAGTGCCAGGCGACGTCACATGGCACCGGTCCAGTCAATCGGTGCTAGTGGCTGCGCTGACCAGGGTCTGACCAGAGAGGGTGCTGTCCCCTCTGGGTGTGATGTCAGCTGTTGGGTGACTCCCTCAAGAAAAATAAAAAAGGTTCAAACTGAAAACACACATGAAAGAACCTTCTGGATTCAGGCGAAAGAATGGGAGGGCTGCAGACCGCAGGCGTCTGCGGGCTATGGGGGGGGGGTCTCAGTTAGTATCCGGATGATTCTGTGAGGGTTTCCCCCCCCCCCCCCCCCCCCCCCCCCCCCCGGGGGGGAAAGGCTCGCAGTGGCGCCGACCTGGCGTGGCCGTTTTTTTACTTTTTTTCCTTTCGGTCGATGTTTTTTACTAGAGAAAAATGTCGGGGATATAAAAATGCGGCATTTCTGTAATATTATGTATTTATGGGATATTTCTTTTTTGTGATATCATTTTTTTATTTTTTTTTTTTTTTACATTTCTCGCTGTAATACCGTTTCATATTTTCAGGCAAACTTT
>OMKI01056398.1:3528-30034 GCA_900302315.1 Phycis blennoides
AATCCAGCGGCACAATCATGCAACAATTTTGGTATTTTTTCGTTTTTTGTGGGGGGGGGGGGGGGGGGGGTAAGCTGGCTCCCTCACATCCGTTCCCCAAGTTCGATAAATCACTAAATCTGTCATTGAAAGGAGCCTCCACGCAAGCTTCCTAAAAACAACACAACGTCTTGAACCTTGAATGCAAATAAAGGAATGAATCACTGTACTGTATTTAAGATGTGTTTAAATGTCGGTTCATCGTCCAGCCTGTGCTCTGTCCATGTGCAGTACAGAGTTAATAGGTCAGCGCTCACACACTCCCAACTTCCTGCATTGTGTTGTGCTGTTATGATGCTGCTAGGCAACCCCATCCTGGAAATGCTGTTGCATCCCCTTAGACTACAAGCTGTTTGCAGTCACATGTTCTCACATAAATGCTTGCAGTGTGGCTGGCTGGACCCACACGACTCACAAAATCAGACTTTCTGCTCTGATGAAAGGGCAACGGTCCAAATGATTAGGCACGTCGTCATGATGAGGAGGATGAGGAGGACTTGGCATTCGAGCGTCTTTTAGCAACAAATGTCATCTGATGTCATCTGTTAGTTAGAAAGTTAGCAGATCCAGAACCTCACTCTAATGAGGAGTAAGATGTCAAACCCCCGACTTGAGAAACATGTCACACGTTCACACATGGACAGCAAGCGCTAACAACACACAGGGCTCCCCAAGTCACAGCCGTCTGTGGCCCGTTGACAAGGCTAACGATGACGGTGATTGTTGTGCGCTATTAAGGTCACGCTCGCCGCCCTTGATGTCGGGGCACAGCAAACCTGACATCTGGGCCAAGACACATGTTTGATGTGCACCACCTGTGTGACCTCGTATGGGTGTGACTTGAAGAACAGAGGAGTAGGAGGCCCTAAAGACACTTTAACCTAATGATCTCCAGCTTTGATATATATATATATATATGGTTGGTAACACACAATAAGAGTAACAATTAACAAATAATCATGCAGTAATAATGCAGTGATAAGCATTAATGAACAACTAACTAACTGATGGTCTTTTAATCATATACTTATAGCGTTCATGTTAGCTAAGACAATAGTGTTCATGTTAACTAAGGTATTCATTTGGGTTAGGGTTAACCCTTACCCTGTGTACCCAATAGTATGAATGTATGAATGAATACCATAGTTCACATGAAGACCATTACCTTAGTAACAAGAACGCCATTACTAAACATGAAGATCATTAGTAAATTACTACTAGACTAGATTAGTTAGTGAATGTTAGTGAATGTTTATTACTGCAATAACTAACAACTAACTAATTGTGCCCTTATTGTAAAGTGTTACCATATATCTATACTATATCTACACCATATATATTTATATGTCCAGTTCAAACAACTGGGCATTTTGTTGAACATTCAGACGGCACTGAGTGTGACATGGACAGTTCTAGGTTCTTAAGCATGTGGAAAGTGTGAAAGAGCAAAGTAATTAATCGGTCCAAACGTTAGTTACCATGAATAGCCATGCCATGAAACAAGCACTGTTTATTTTCCTTAGTCATATAAAAGCAAAAAGGATTGACTCGCACATAACTGGACTATTGAAGGTTTTTAGCACTTGTTTCCCTGCCTTGCCCCAATGAAGACATTACTAGTAGGAACAAACTGCTCACTGGCCTGTTTGATGTATAATGTGTTGCCTCCACTCGCGTGTAGATTTCCACGTAGGCATAGCAAACAGGAGGGTGACACTGGATTGGCCTGAGCATACTCACACCACACTCAACAACATATTGCTGGCATAATGGTGGCTCATATAAAGTTCGACCAGGTCATTATAGCATTGTATTAGTAGAAACATCCTTAATGAAGTTTACAACACCATGTGGACTGCAATGATTTTGTTCTGAAGTCATGTTATATGTATGTCATTGTTGCCACTGTGATTGTTATGATGCATAAATTTTTGTAAGGGTAACTCCAGTGGTAATTCCTCACCCTTGCATCGTTAACGCAATGCTTGGCCAGTTGAGCAAGGCAGGACCATGGAATTTGATATATCTGTGACAACCAAAATTGCAAAACAACCTTACGCAAGGAGCTCCAGTTCCTCGCCAAAAAAAACAAAGAAAACTGCTTGGACTTAAACCGCTCAATAAAAAAATTGCTTAAGAGTAGGCTGATGGGCAACTACACGAGGTTACCAGCCAGCATGGTTAGGTCACCCAGGAATCAGTGCCAGCATGCTTCACAAAACTCCACCATGTCCACATGCAACCTCCAGCAGGGATGAGTTAACTGTCAGAGGCAGGGGTCAAACGTTGAAGTCACACACCAGGTTCAAGAAAGTGAATATTAATAATATAATAAAATAATAATTATAATAATTCATAATATTAATTAACAATAATACTGTCTCAATAAGGACTCCCAGTGGGAAGCTACTAGCAGGAACACATAGGGGGATTCCACCTTCCAGCGAGGGGTCCAACTGCAATAGACACTGAGGGACAAACAGGAAATGATAGGAAGACAAAGGAAATAGTTAAATTAAGGCAAAGATGAATGTTATCAAAGTCCATTGGAGCTATCCATGCAGGAGCCTCACAATAAGGTATGTTCATACATACCTATCTGCCACACTACAAGCAAACAATGCCACATTGAGTCCAGAAATGCTGCTACCTTATGTCATTTTAAGGACTTGACCCTGCAATTTCCTATAAAATATCCCCTGTGCCTGCATCGAGTGGAAAAATCTAAATCTAATCCAGCATTTGGATCTTGATGGTATAACTGAACCCACATGCTAATACATAACTGCTTTAAAAGGAAACAGACTATGTATTCAAGCCATTCCATGAAAAAAATATTTTATTTGACTTGAATAAAATATATGAAAGCATGTTTATTGAGTGCTAAATTAGAGTGTGGCAATAATGATCTATAAATACCATTATTAAATCATGGCGGCCACGAGGTGCATATATATTCATGTGTTGTCTTGTGTCGTATTTGTATGACCTTACAGCCAACAAAATCTGGGATATTTGTGCCTTCACGATTTCCATGGAGAAGACCATCTGTGAAGAACAGGTAGAAAGGATATTGATATCTTATAGTGTAGGCTCCACACACTAGTTCAATGCATTTTGTTAATAGCATACAATTGTCGGACTTTCAAATGCATGCAGAAGTTTCCATAAATAGGCCTGAGACTAAAGGTGTCAACAGTTCTGACATTTATTCCGTGACGTGACGTTATCACAGAATAACGCATGCAGGGAATCTAGGCACATTCTTACAGATGTTTTCGTTTTGTTTTTGGTGCAGGTTTATTGTATTTAATTAATCACTTTATTAACTCTTCCTATTCAGCTTCATGAAAGTGAATGCATTGTTTTCATTTCAGTAATTGGGGTAAAATACAATGAAACATTTCATTGCAAATAATCAGTACAGCCGGCTACCCCGATTTCCCAATTCCCTCTAATCATAGCTTCATTCGTTTCTAGCTATGTCTGCAATAGACTAGTGTTACCACCTGTAGTAGTAGTAGGCTACCCTATTGATCTGATTTCTTTGTGTTTAACTCTCAAATAAGATTTATTTGTTTATTGACAACTCAAGCTTTCAATCCTTTCAATCCTCTGTCATGCCAGCTCACCTAATGTTGTTTATGCTAACGTATCATCTACCTTCACAGCAGAGGTTCACTTCTCTGGAGATGGGCCAGAGAAGTAAACCGAGTCGGGTTTATATTCCCCGACCATTCATTGGACCCCCTGGTAAATGCGCTATTGCACTATTCATGATCCTGTGCGTGTGCAGAGCAGTATTTCACCTTGTGGCCTGTAGACGCTGACGCCAACATTTGTCAGCTGGATATTCCCAGTTTGATTGAGGGTGTCACTGTGACCGTCTGCGACACAAGAGTTCATGTGCCATGTCTTTTTTTTTGCCAAATAAAAAAACAAGAGAGAGATAAAGTGTGACAAATCAAATGAATCACAGATTACATTTCACTCATAAATTTGTTTAAATGATCGTAACTAGCCTTGTTAGCCATACAATATGTGGGGAAATGATAATAGTGATACTACAGATATATACAATTGCAATTGAAATGCTTGAAACTTGTTCTGGTGACTTGCTTACTGTATTAACAGAAAAGAAATGTCTTCTTCTGACAAATGTACTTTTGGTAAGTCGCTTTGGATAAAAGCATCTGCTAAATGCCCTAAATGTAAAAGTAAATGTATATAGGCCTACAGCAGCAGAGTAGGCCTACTTAGGACATGAGAATACATTTGCAAATGCAGCTGATGTCATGATTGAAACTATGGAGATGTAAGCACTGTACATTCAGAATCTTCCGCGCGTTACATAAACGCACAATATGCTCAATAAGGGCAAACTTAAATGAGAAGCAGACATCCATGACAACTGGCCAAGAAGGAACAAGACCAAAAAGAAGATGGGGAAAAAAAAAAAAAAACATTCTTTGGACCTACGAGGAGGTATAAAATGGAAATGTGTTGAGCACATGAAGAGCACAGCTGCAAGCCATCTCTCCAACATCCCATTTCCTTTGATTCCCCCTCACTCTGTAAGCAGCGCTGTCCTGGAAGGACACCAGGCTCTGCAGCAGATCCACAATGGCAGTGCTGCAACATGGCAAGTCGCTTTCATACCTGGACGCTCATCTGGCTGCGTTTTTGTCGCATAAATGTTATTTCCTTTAGCGGTGGTGACGTGGAGGTCAGAATGCGTTTATTTGAATCACCCTCTCTCCTTCTTAATCACAAGCCTGTTTAAAAGTCCCCTTATCTTGACCTCTCTTGCAAGTTAAACGCTCCATCTAAGTGAAGCTTGGTTGGTTGAAACATGTTGGACAGATTACGAGTAATGGTAATTACATCCAAGATGACCGTCATATGAACTTGACAACAAATGTGAAGTAATAATACTGGATGGAATCTCACATCATATTGATGACGACTTAAAACCGCACACACAGACAGGAGTTAGACTGCGAAAAGACAACCCGGCAGTCCCTTCAGACAGGTCCAGGTTAAATTCCACTGCCGTGAACATCTAAAACAGACATTGGGAAGGCAACTGCATTCATTTGAAACTCTGAGAACATCGAAGCCTCGCATCAAGATAGCGGCCTGCCTAAGAAGTATCACAATGTCAATGAATGAACGCGTTAGCTGTGATTCTGTGCAGTCCTTCCGTGCAGAATATTTATTATTTATTTCTCAAGCAGGATGTGAGTCTTCGGTGGGGCTTTATTTAGATAACATCATTACAAATACAAAGAGAAAATGCAAACAGCCACCAAATGTCAAGGGAAAACTCAGTCAGTTCCAAGTCGGGTTATTTAATCAATTCCTCTTTCAAATAGAATTTCTAATGTTGCGGCAAAGTATTGGTATAAACAAGTTTAAAAACACTATAAAAAAACCATGCCCTAACATGTGACGATGTTTCCATGCGTGATCTGTGGGTTTGGACGGAGCTTCTGGAACACTTCTCCTCAAGAATTCCCATGGTCAACCTCAGGCCCTCGCTCCACCTCTCCCCCTGCAGTATGACATCGATGGAGCAGCTCGCACCGCCCCTTCGCACCGCCCATTCCTCCTCAGTGGGAGGTAAACACTCTCTCTCTCTCTCTCTCTCTCTCTCTCTCTCTCTCTCTCTCTCTCTCTCTCTCTCTCTTTCTCTCTCTCTCTCTCTCTCTCCCTGAGGTTCACAAACAACGTGGTTTAATGACATCTCTTCATCTTTACATGGATCTAAAAATAAACGGTGACAATCACTCAAATGATGAGTGAAGGGCGCCGAACAAACGCCCCCCCCCTTCAGCGTGCAGTCGTCGGTCGCCCTTCTCTAAATGCTGTGTGACGGTTTGTGCTGCTTCTTAAGGAACCACACCACAGACTCAAGGGGACTGCGTGTCCCTCCAACAGCTAACTACCACTGTAACGGCCCTCTGGTGTATCACATCTCCCCCCCGCCCTGCCAAGTGGAGCCGCACGGCCTGCAGCCAGAGACGTTCCTCTGACTCACCAATCAGAGCGAACAATGGCTGCCATTGAAATCCCAGCGGTTGACTTAAATTGACAGCTGGAATCTATTAATGCTTCAGCCATGGGTAGCCATGACTACCCCACAATAACTGAGCAGCATATATATATATATATATATATTCATGAATGAAAGAAGGAAGGGAAGAGAAAAAAAGCATCGGAACAGGGCGGAAGGAGGAACCACGGTCTCGGACTTTGTGACGCGGTTCTAAGCTGCGTTCGCCGTGGAACAGAGCCCTTTAGAGCGCCGCGTGTTTAGGCCTTGACTCACCGCGCAGTCGCCTTTTCCACCGCCGCTGCCCCACCAGCGGTATTTACCTTGAGGACTTACAATTTCCAAGATTTGGATAAATGAGGCAGCCCTCCAGACATCTGGAAATCATTTGCACTCATCAGGCTTACGCTTGTGTTTCCCCCAGCCTGCTAATGCCGTATACAGTACTGGAAGGGTGTTTGAAAGGGGCCGCCGTACATCATGCCCCCTGCCTTGTCCACCAACAATGCCAAAAATACTACTGACAAGCCTGACTAGATAGACACAAGAGTTCCCCGCATCCTTGTGACCTCAACCCTCAACGTCCAACCCCGCCACGACGTATAACTAGGTATTAGAGAAACAAGTATGCGCTGCGTGGCGTCTGTGTTGTTTTAACTCGCAGCATGACTTGGCATGATCACTAATAATCACTGCACGGAATCACTGCAGGAAGAAAACCCAACGACTGAGTGGTTTTTACTCCAAATACACGTACCTCTGTTGGATTACAACTATGGTGTAGGGGAGCGGCTCCTGCAGCTGTGTTAAACGTCCGGTGTATTTGAAGGTACTTGCCAGCATCTCAGAAGACGGTATTATGTTTTAAGACCCTGAACGATCTGGTTTGCAGGCTCACGCTGAGGGAACTGCTGCATGAAGTCAGGATTGTAACAAATGCCTCACCATGGAAGGTGAGGCAAAATAATGTTTTGCAAGGGTTTGTGGAAGACATGGGCTCTTGGAACCAGGGCCATTTTAAACAAACAGGAAATGGGTTTGAAGGATGCTGTCCAGTTTTGGAGTAATTGGACTGCAGTCGTTATGACAGCAGGCCCCTTAATATTGAGTCATTTAACTTTCTAAGCTAGAGTTGGTGGAGTATGCTAGAGTTTTACACCATAGCGTGTAGCCACAGGCGCCTGGGGAAAGTCCATCACTCATGACTGTGATCTTGACTCCAGTTAGCAGAACATGCAGATGGTTCGTCGAACGAACGAAATGACCTGCTTTGTTCTGCAGTTCCTGACGCTGTGCATAAGTTACAGTATGTCAGAGTGGCTGTGGTCTGAGGGATAAGCTGTGACTGGAGGTTGTGCTAACAGAGGCATCAGTACACAGTGTCTAAGCTGTTCTTAATGATGCCCAGGCAGCCTTCTTCCATTCCCTTTCAATTGTTTGTCTTCAACGTGGGACATTAATAACAGCAGTAATATAACATTTATTTTTATTCTAAGGCACAACTTAAGGCACGTCAAATGCAAAGTTAAGCTCTCTTCTGTCGATGTTGATGAAGTTCAGAATGAAACGTGAAAAGGTTTTACAGCTGTTGTTATGTGATGAGGAACAGACAAGACCCAAACTTCAAAAATCAGATCAAATTCCTTTCCTATTGACAGGCTATCTGTCTTCATCTCTCTCTCTCTCCCTCTCTTTCTCTCTCACTGTCTCTGTCTCTCTCTCTTTCTCCGTCTCTCTATCTCTCTAACTGTGTCTTTCTCTCTCTCACACACACAGATGTGAGGGTGAGTTCACTCAAGTCATTTACATTCAAAACTATTTTAACACATTTTGATCCTGCCTGCACTGTTTGCTGGCTTTGTAGAATTCCCCCTTATGTTCAACATCCCCTCTGGCAGTCTCCATAATACGCCTTTGTTACGCGGCTGAAGCTGCTCTCGCTTTGGAAAAAATGTGTTGGAGTCAGGCGGCGTTGCCCAGCTGGACGTGTGAGGGGAAAGTTGTTCTCTGCGATGCGTTTGCAGTGCTGGATGCCATTAAACTGTACGGCCGTTGTCAGAGCCAACTCCGGACTCCTCATACCCACTCTACAGACAACTGTAGACAATTGCTTACAACAGCCCGGCTTTTACACATATTACGGCAGAGGCTGCAGTGTCGGAATCAGCCCATTATCACATCCTCACAAGTTTATGCATCATCATAACCATCTCTCAGCTCATACCTTAATCTGACCATTCATAACCATATACATCAAGTTAACATTATGTAATGCAAACACTTTTTTTTTCCAAGTCATCTCAAGCCTCAAGTCTATTTTCATATGCCCCTTAACAGAACACCATGCAGCAGTCACTAATGGCTCCGAAAATGCTTGAATTCCTTGCTTCCTCAACACCACAGATAAGGAAAACCCACATACGCCATTAGATAGGGCATTAGATAAGACCATGTCCCCTTGTCCTCATGGCACCCCCACCACCAACGGCAAGGGAGCCGGGGAACTCAGCCCTGTATCCGCTCTGATAGATGAAAGTAGACCAGGACTGTCTGCTTGAAGACTGGCTGGTCGGGGCGGAGGGGAGCGGGGCTACTCTGAGTGCCCTTAAGAGCGGTGACTGAGGCGACTGAAAAGTTAAGCCAACGATTTATTGACAGCAAGGCAACCTGAATGAAAAACGATAAAATGTAGTATAAAGAAGTATGGGTTTCAGTGAAGGTTTGCCAGGAACACGCTATCTAAACAAAGGCTGAATCTGGACTATTTATTAGTCATCAACTTGAACTTACAGCTATATGGCAAGAACATAATGGCAAGAAAATTGGCTTTCAGTTGGTTCAACAACAGTTCAGGCTGCGGATCAAGAGGGGGCACCTGCCCCCTATTAACCCCTCCCCCGTCACATGTTACCCGCAGGCGCTGGCAGGGTCTGCCGGTGAGAGGAACCAGAGCCGCTGTCTTGTGGGCCTCAGCCACATTCAACTGATATCATCCTCAGCAGGCCAGAGCATGACGTGGTGCTCTCAGTTCTAGCTGGTGTTTGTTATTGTTACGGTGCAGAGGTAATTTGCACAGACGGTGGCACTGAGACCGCAGGCTCTGAGTGGGTGATCCTTCAATGTTTAGACTTTCAGATTGGAAAATCCCTACCATGCGCGACACAGTAGGCCATTTTTTGGGGGTTTATCGGATGACAAATAATGTGAAATAACCCGCGCATAGTTTCGGTTGCCTGGACATCCTCGGTGGTCAGAGGTGGAATGAGGGCCGCCAGTCGTGTTAGAGGAGGAATGAGCCCCGTTAGGATGGAGGACGATAGCCATCACTTTGTTTTAAGTGATAAGGGTCCTTCCTCTTCCTGTTTCTCTTGGACTAACAGGATTGGACTGGGCCGGAGTTGCATATCTGGAGGGGCTGAATGGGAACCGGGTGTTTAAGTCGGATCAGGGTGCCGTTAACAAGTCTGGATCTCGGTGGAGGGGAACAAATAATATTCTTTTGATACTCTTGATACGAGAGAGACAGAGAGTATAGTTGAAAGGAAGAGGCCGCTGCCATGCCCTGCATGAAATCTAAAAGTTGGAAGAGACGATGAAACAGAAATTTGCTTTTTTTTTACACCGGTGAGCTCATTTCCTCTGCATCAGACTCTTTTCTGTTGATCCTGACACCAGAGATTCAGAAGACTTGGGTGTGCTGTACACATATTACCCAGTCCCTTGTATGTTGAATGACTCCCTGATCTCCTGTTTACCCTGGAATCATATCAGGCCAAACAAGCAAAAATGTTGTCTTTTACATAAGGAGTTCACCAAATTTTCAATATTGTGCTTTATATAAGAAATTTATCATTTCATGCATAGGGCCATGGAAATGTAGCATGTCTATATTGCATGTATTTGCTGGTTGGTAAGAGCATATTAAAGCTAATGTGTGTAATGGGTGAGCTATTGACTTACAATGGCGGGCTAGTTGCTCAGCAATCTCATTGAGAATAATTTGATTATATGTGGAGTGGATAGAACTGAGGGTCAGCTCATCAACATGTCCCACTCTGTGTATTGCTCCCTTATTTTGTCATTTTTAACAGTAATTTGTTGAGATTTTTTTCATAACTTTAAAAGTTTTCATAACAACAACAAAAATAACTTTTCCAAGAGGAACGTTGTTGCTTTTCTCCATTGCCGGACGATTTGTGTTACAGTTCAGTACTGCATTACTGGCGCAGTGTGCTACTTTCTCCAGTAGACAGGGTTTCAAAACACAGGGATTGCTAAACGGACGCGCCAGATTTGTTACACAGAATTGCAAACAATTCTTGTGATCTTGTGAATCCAGCTGCCTCGCTAAGTAAGGGGACTGTCCCTGTTGTCTTAAATGAAAAAAATAACACTTTAAGGGATAGATGCAATTATGAAACATATGGAAGTAAATCACAGCCATAATGATTTTAGTTTTACGAGCCATTTAATTTTGTATACGGAAATGTAAACATCATTGAATTCATAACATTGAAATATTATGCTTTGAAAACAAGGTCATCCGAGTTTATTTGTTTTGAATTAACCTCTATAAAGTTGTACCATTTCAAAAACACAATTTGAAATACATTTTTTTTTAAATATGAACCAGTGCCTATTGAGCTCAGAGTTTGAATATAAATAACTGACACAAACCAGACAACTTACTGGAGCCCTGTCATTCTCCCAGTCAGCCATCTTTGGGTTTAATTCTTGAGAAGTTTTCTCAGATCACATGATCACACTCTGATAGGCCGGCAGTCGGTTTGATTGCATTTGGAATTTGCTACTGCAGTTTGCAGTTTTATGGATTGAATTTTCTGGTCTGTATTTTGACCACTTGAATATGAGTTATTGTGAAGTATATAAAAAAAAAAACAATGAATGTACCAATCATGACAAGCTGTGCAATAAGGTGTGCTAGGTTAAGAATGTACTGATTAATGCGCCATGACAGTAAAAGATTATACATGTGATCCCACGGAATAACACGGGTGTTCTGCAGACATATACTGTAGGCTACTGACTAAGACTCGTACACGAACAATTAAAACAGATGGGTACCCAAGGCCATGTGCAATGGGGAGTACCGCTTCCATATCTCTAAAGCACATTCCTCTGTACGAATAAAGATCCAGAACAGACAGAATATAGGCAGAACACTTTAGGCAGAGCATCCGTGGATACAAAGCTGGGTGTATCTCTACGCGTATTTTAGTACTCATTCCCTCTCTTGCTCCGCAGTTTATTGAACAGATAAATCATAAAATAAAGTTAGTTAAAAGTAGTCAGATTCAAGATTCAGGGCATTATGACTTTGGTATTTCGAATAACTGTGACTTTAATTTTCGTATCTGAATTAGTGGACATTGAAAAAACCATATCATATTAATAACCATATTTTAATTTCAAAGAGGACAAACTAATTCAGATGACCTTGTTTTCAAAGTATAAGATTTCAATGATATTAATCCAATGCTGTTTACATTTCTATATGGCATATGGCAGTGATTTGATTCCATATAGAAACATATCTTATGCTGACATATACTGTAGATACACTGATAGTGATACAGATATAAAACAGCTGCTTTACATAAAGGGGAGACTCCAATGACTGCAGTTAAAATGGTTGCTCTATACATTTGGCCAACAGCCCAGTGTGTGTGTGTGTTCGTGCGCGTGTGTTCAACGTATGTCTGTATTTCGTCTGTGTTTGCACAAAGCAAGCGGGACTGGGTCTCAGGTTACACCTACATTAAAAGAAGCAATGAATGTACCAATCATGACAAGCAATACAATAAGGTGTGCCAGGTTAAGAATGTACTGACTAATGTCATGTGCCAGTAAAAGATCATACATGTGATCCCGTTGCTAAATATCACGGATGTTCTGCAGACATATACTGAAGCCTACTGACTAAGACTCCTACATGAACAATTAGAAAACATATGGTCACCCAAGGCCATGTGAAATGGGGAGTACCGCTTTCATATCTCTAAAGCACATTCCTCTGTACGAACAAAGACCCAGAACAGACACAATATATGCAGAACACTCTAGGCAGAGCATCCGTGGATACGAAGCTGGGTGTATCTCTATGTGTATTTTAGTACTCATTCCCATCTTTGCTCCGCAGTTTATTGTACCGATAAATCATAAAATAAAGTTATAAATAGAGTTAAAAGTAGTCAGACTCGAGAGTCATTCTTAAAGAACACGGCAAATTGGTGACCCCGACGTGATTAAAAAAAGAAAAGAGGACCAAGGACCAGAGGCGAGCTGCGGCAGGCGGAGACAGCACCATCTCTTCCACGGGCCCATACTAAATAAGGTAAGCACAACCTATTGCTATGAAAGCTGAATCTGCATAGTTAGATTTAGGAACGTTTTAAGTGGAAGAGATGGGTGGTTGAAAACCTGCCGTGCATGTCCTGTGATCCTGACCTCTGTGCATAAAGATAACTGATTATGTTCTAATATTGCATTGCTGTATTACTGCATTACTGCGATACTGCATTTGTTAAGTGCGTTAGGACCTATTGTACTGCATAAAACTGCATGGGAACGGAGCAAAGTTGGGTAAATAAACAGAGGTAAGGGACTCCTGGAGAGGAGAGCCCATATAACCATTTTCGGTCTGGGGCCGATAAGAGTCTGGCAAATATAAAAATCTCAGTGGGCCTGAGAAAAAATTTTGGTCCGGGACCGATAAAGTCAGTTAGAGTCTGGCAAATAGAAAAATCTCGGTTTGGAACCGTAGAAGAAAACCGGTAGGATCAGGATAAAACCCGTTAAAGGGGCGTTGGTTAGAGTCCAACGGATAAAAAATAAAATAAAATAAATAATAAATACAAATTTTAATAAAATAATTAACCGAAAGTAAAATGACAGAACCATGGCAGATGGAACCATGGCGCATGCTACTTAGACGTACGGATTATAACCCTAACCCAGGTAAATTGAGAGGTCCACCTAGAGGGAGTGACGTTCCGGTTTTATACCGATAAGCGCACAGACCCTGTTACAGGGGCATTTAGCGCAGCGAACAGTCCGTATAACTAATTGGGCGGCAATAGAAAGATATTTCCCCGAGCAGGTGGAGAGCCTAATGCTTGTTGTAAAAAACTGTGTGCACGTGGGACTGGGTGACGACCCAGTACCAGCGGCTACACACCGAATCAGGGACACGTTCCAGGGTGACAATAACCCTCCCTGTCCCGGAAACCTTTTTACTGACATATTATGAGAAGGAAGACACAAAATACAGTCCAGAAGTAGACTATTTAGCCACCCTAGGGCTTAGACTAATTCCGGTGTTGAATCCGATTTCCAGACTCTTTCCGAGAGGAGGAGAGGACGGAGTAGGAGCGGCTAAAAGGAGATTATTAGACCTCCATTGGGACAGACAGGCAGCTAGAGGAGCTCTATCAGTACCAAGTAGAAGAAGCAGAGGATGGGACAATCCTGCAGCTCTCCTACCTAGAGGGAGAGCTAGTGGCGGATGAAAGAAGGGTATTCCGATCCTTCCAAGGAAAGATGGCTGAGACAGTCCAACCCACTGTCCCATCGGCTGAAGGGGGGCCTAAGCCCACTACCCCCACCGAAGATAGGGTTGTTGTCTACAAGTTTCTGGCAGCAAATGCAGACAGTAAAGGCCCCCTCAGCTCAAAGCAGCAGAAAGAATGGGAAAAGAGGGAGGAAAAATACAGGCGCGAATGGGAGACACAAGGAGTGTGGCCAACAGAAGGAAAAATAACCGTTGAATTAGCACAGGGAGCATGGAATGCCATAAAAACCGAAATTATAAGAGCGGCACAAAGGAGAGAGAACTCAAAAAAGAAAAGTCCGAAAGATGACCCAAGGCGCCTGGAAAAAAGGAAAATATATGGAAAAACCATTCTGACAGGCTACCATGCGGCCATACAGGCAGAAAAGAGGACAAGCCATCCCAGTACGGCCCCTCCCCCAGTTGTACTTCCGCCTCTCCCAGCAACAGTGACGCAGACGGTGACGGAGAAGACCACTCCCCAGGGCTCCACCGGATATGGGACTATCCCTAAGAAGACCACTGGCGGAGGCCTCTACCCGAGCATGAGAGACCCGCCCCAACCAGGAGAGGTGCCACCCCCATACGTCCCCAGCGCAATGGAGTTCCCACCCCCCGAAAGATATGAGAACGAGTATGAAGAAGACGAGGCGGCGTGGAAGATGGTAGAAAAGAGAGCCAAGAGAAGGGAGAAACGAGAAGGCAAAAGCAAGGGAAAAGAGAAAAGAAGAGTAAGTAGTGGACCCTGCGCCATCAGAGAGGAGCGGCAAGAAGGTGAGAGGGCGCATCGTGGCTCCGCCACAATGACGAGAAGACGAGAAGAGAGGCAGTCACCACACAGGTTTGAGACATCCGACCACCGAAACAAAAGCCGGTCCTCTTCGTCAGGAAGCTCTGGAAGCCGCAAACGAGAACGACAGCCAATAGGGCTGAGAAGCCAGAGTGCATGGGTGCATGAACATGACAATGATGTAGAACAAGAGAAAAGAGCAGATGAACGGAAGAGATGGGGAAAGGATTGCGACAGTGAAAGGTACCTGGAGGAACTAACTGCGACATACAGAGAACGGGAACTACAGCTGATGGAGGCCTACCGGATGGCAGAAGCACTGACCTGCAGAGATGCCGCCTCACTTCCCCCGAGCACTAGAGAGTCCAAGCAGACCCAGAAGAAAGACCAAGGAGTGAAATCCAAAGTGGACAAAGGAGTAAAAACCTGGGGAGATAGGAGAAGAGATGAGCAGGAGAAGGCCCAGAAGACCGAGGAGGACCAATTGCGCTCAGAGAATCCAGGGTCTCAAGAAGAGGACAGAGAAGACGGGGCTGGAGACGAGCCTCCACAGAATGGCATGCCACTATTGGAAGCCCCAGGAGGGATACAGTACAACCTATGGGGCCACAGGGACATGGCCACCATACAAGCCCGCCTTCCCCCAATAACGCAGGGAGCGGCCCCCTGGATAAGGAGATTCGAGAAAGAAACAGCAGCGGACAACCTGGCCCTGGGCGACCTGCGGGCCATCATCACGTGCACGAACGGGCCAAATATTATCAGAACCGTGGAGGGAAACACTGGAACCTCCAGGAGCCCCAACAATGACCCCTTCAACCAACATCGAAACAACTGGTGGGGAGTTCTGAGAGAAATGTTCCCCGCAAAAACAGATAGCGCTTCCATGACCGGCCTGAAAAAAAAGACTGATGAGACCACCCATGAATACCTACAGCGGGCCAAAGAACTATGGGTGGACTGCCATGAGTGCCACCCCAGATCAACCAAAATGGCCTCCACTATGTTCAAGAAAGCGGTGGTGGAAGGCCTACCTCCACCCGTCCAGACAGCCCTGAAGAAAATAGTGGGACTAGGGTCCCTTCCCTGGGGAGTGTGGCAAGAGCACGTCGACCATTTCTCTAAACAAGAAGATGAAGCCCAAGCTACCAAGAGCAGCGAGGTACAGGACTTACAACAGGAACTGCTAAGGATGCAGATAAAAGAACAAGTGGATAAGTCCAAAAGACAAAAAGAAAGAGAGAAAAGCACTGGCATGATGGCAGTGACACCAGAACCATACCATCGCTCTCAGCCCCTGGCCACGCAGCAACTGGCCTCCTTGGGAACACCTCAGCCATCTCCACCAGCCCCCCAGCAATCGCCGCATTCCCCCGCAGCCCTGCCCCCACTCCCATATGCACCACAGGTATATGCCGCATACCCAATGCCCTACCCCATACTGAATCAAATGCGACCTCAAGCGCAAGTGCCCTATCACTACCCCCAGAACCAGACACAAAGAGGAGGCCCAAGAGGGGGGTACCGGGGAAGCCGAGGACTGAGATCCGGGCCCAGAGCCCCACCAGGAGTGTGCTACCAGTGCAGACAACAAGGACATTGGGCAAGGGACTGCCCCAACCCACCACAGGGTGGACAACAACCCCAACAACAACTACAACCACCCCCGCAGCATCCCAGACCGGCAGCCCAGCATCAGGTGCAGCAGCCACCAGCTCAGCCCTCACTGTACCAGCAGCAGCCCACGCTGGGCATGTTGAACCAGCTGAAGGAGCAGCCCCTCCTGGGCATGATGAACCAGCTGAAGGAGCAGCTGGAGGAGAGGACCAGAATTCTGCAGGCGGACATCAAGACCCAGCAGCAGGAGCTCCACAACATCAAAGAGAAGCTACAGCTAGCCAACTTCCAGATGTTTTTACAACCACCTATCCACACTGACTGTGGCCAGATCCAGCCCCCCCAGGCACAGGGAACGGGGCGACCCCTGGCCCAGGGGTCAGGGGTCATACGCCAGATCTCCCGGCAGGGCCAGGAGCAGGCGGTGACCCTGCCGGTGCAGACCAGCAGCAGCCTGAGCATGCCGCTGTACAGCAACCCCATGATGTTCTCCTCCAGCAGCCGGCCGCTTCAGGAGCCCGGCCATGCCCACCTGGAAACGGCCGAGTTCAGCCAGGACAGACAGCTACGGATGCTGCTGAACCAGCCCATCCAGACTCTGGTCCCCAACAACAGTGTGACCCCTCAGTCTTCTAAATGTAATCCCGGATTCTCTCAGACCAAATACACGCTGGAGCAGCAGATGATGGGGCCGTCCTTCACCATGCAGAAGGTCAACTGTAACCTGCTGGTCCCCTCCCCTGTCTTCACCTCCCCCTTTGTCATCCCCCACAAATGCTTTATCACCCACCAATCACAGGCCGCGTACCAGCAGCCCACCCAGCACCCCCTTCTCCAGCTGCAGCCACCACAGCAGTTCTTTCAGATGCAGACTCAGGGACTCTGCACATTGGCTCCATGCCAGCCTCTCTGCAGGCCACCAACATCCCACAGCAAAGCACCCTGGGATACATCCAGTAGCCGCAGCAGCAGCAACAACCACAGCAACAAATACAGCGGTAGCCCCAGACCCAGCCGGGCAGCGTGTCGGACTTCCAGAACCTGCTAACGTGGTTGCTTCGTCGCCGCTGCCGCTGTTCCCCCTCTTCGAATAGGGGGGCCTGGAGGCGATAAAGGAGCTGGGACTCGGACAACCCACTGTTGAGGCATACATAGGAGGACATAGGTTTACAACCGTTCACAGACCCACTACCCTTTGACATGCTGGACCAGAAAGAACAACATGCTTTCCTCTACGCCCCAAACTGCCCCATCAACCTAATGGGAAGAGACCCGATGAATGTACTCTGGGTTACGGTAGCCTGCACCACATGAGGCATAACCCTGTATCATCCAATGAAACCACCCCCAGAGGAAGTTCACATGTTCTTGTTAACAGAAGACGGAGAATCATGAGGACACTACCATCTATTGGCACCAGCTGACCGAAGCGGCCCAAACGAACAAAGGACTAACACAAGCATTCGAGGATTGGAAAATGTGGATCAAAGCACAGGGTGACTACCATGAACCAGACGACCCACTCCACTGCACCCTCTACATGACAGAACAACAGGATGTCCCGTACGACGAGCCATGGCAGCAATGCAAAGAAGGGACACTGGAGATCCTCCGATCCACTGATATCGACGTCGGACCAGAAGTGGCGGTCGACGTAACCCTAAATCCAGAACAACTATCCTGGTTCCGGATGGGACCACAGAGCACCCTCAACATCTCACTACTTATTTCCAAGGACTACCTGCCCAAACAACTCTGACCGATGGTAAAAAGGGCCAGAGCAATCACCAAGTGCTATCCAACAGACAACCTACTCCTCCACAGGAATGATAAATACAAGTTTTGGAGGATCTCCTCGTCCACAGATGATAGCACGACAGGATGGAGAGTGGAAAAGCACTGGAGAGGGTTAAAAGAGGCCAAAGAGAAAGAGGAAGATCCAGAGGTAACAAACATGCTATCAATCATCCCGGAGAAGGTGTGGGCAACTGGCCCATACGATGTAGGACACACACCACAGTACAATATCAAAGTGCAACTAAGGGAACCCCAGTTCCCCACCTGGAAAGCACAATACCGCCTTAGTCCAGAAGCCGACAAAGGCATTGAAGATACCATCAAGGGCCTCGAAGGTGCAGGAGTACTGACACGGACACGCTCCGAATGGAACACCCCCATCCTCCCCGTAAAAAAGGCAGATTTCAAAACTTGGTGGTAGGATGGTACACAACCTCAGAGCAATCAACGCACGCACCATAGCCCCGACAGAGAAAGTACCCAACCCATACATGGCCCTCAATACTGTAAGCCCTGAACACCAGTGATTCACCGTGGTGGATCTAGCCAACGCGTTCTTTTGCCTCCCTCTGGAGGAAGACTCCAGACCGTATTTCACATTCACGTACAAAGGACGCAGTACACCTACACCAGGATGCCTGGTATAGGTGTCATGGTATAACAGGTATACATAGACCACACCGACATGGGAATGGAGAACAGAGTAGATGGGAAACGATACGCTAGTAATTGTAGAAAGATTCTCTAGATGGGTGGAAGCTATACCAACGAAATGTGAAGATGCTACAACAGTGACCAAGTGGCTGCTACAGGAGGTGATCCCAAGATAGGGATACCCAAAAAGGATATGCTCAGACATTGATAGTCATTTCGCAAACAATCACCAGAAATCAAGCAATCAAGAGGTGGAGGCTAGTCTAGGAATAGTCCACAGGTTCAGGTCAGTATATCACCCCCAATCACAAGGTATTGTAGAAAGGGCAAACCAGACAATAAAGAACCAAATAACAAAAATACTGAAGCGGTCATCCCCATCTAGCGCAACCCTACTAAACCCACATAAACTGGTAACAGGGAGACCTATGCAGGACCCCTATGGCAGGAGTGATGCAGGAGTACTTACAGGCTCTAACCCAAGCTTCCCAAAGGTTGTTTCCCCAGGCGACGGACCGCCAGTGGTGATACCAGGAGACTGGGTCTCAAACACAGAGGATGGAGCCTATTACCCACAAGCCAGTCCAAGGGACCAGGTGCAACAACAAATATCCCTGTTTAAACAAAATATAAAATGGCATGGGAAAGGGGGAGATAAACAAACAGGGGAACAATTATTCGTAACTTTGGGAGCAGGACTACAGCTGCCCTGAAAGAAGATAGGGCAACTACACATGCAGAAGACCCTCAGAAGGACAAGGACGGGTTCTACATAATATTAAGGGCTGATGTGCAGGGAACAAACCTGTCCGCCATTATATATTTACAGGAGGAGCAATGTGGAACGGGTAACATGACTAGCCTGTCCACTATATCACCCACAACCCCCTCAGGATATCCCACTAGGAGACCACCCAAAAGGTGGCTAAAACGGGAGATTTTTTTTGAAGAAAAATGGGAGATAGAAACAGGGGGGCTTGGAGGGAATGAATGGGTAAAATGGATTAACTTTACTGTCAGGTCTCAAGGGAAGTCGGACTGTGTAGTGTGTGCAGCCGGCCGACCAACACTGACATCTGCCCCCGCCCGCATAACGCCTCATAACTTGCCAGTGGGATTTGCCTGTATGATGGGGTTGTCTGTGTCAACCCCATACTCCAATTGCACTAACGATACCTTAGTAATGGACATAATGTACCCCGGGACTCACCCCAAGGCCATACCCCCTAAATTTGAAGTCAATATTGCCCCAGGGTACCACAGCATACAAAGTGCAGTGCACCAAATGTGGGCTCTCTTCCACCATGGGCGTGTAACTCCACAATGAATATAAGCGAAGGGCATCCGTTAACAAACATGACCCATGCCAGGAGCGATCTGTGGTGGTTCTGCAGAGGTAAGATACTCCGGTGAACACCACCGTATAATTTTACAGGGTGTTGTGCTCCTGCCCAGTTAGTAATGCCAGTGTATATATTACCAGAAGGGAAAGACATCCTAGAGCAAGAGGTATGGAAAAATAGGGACCTCCACATGATGCAGTGCAGACAAACCCAAGGGCAGCTTTGATAAAAAACGTGCATTTGGACCCCATAGGAGTACCCCGAGGGGTCCCTAATGAATTTAAGGCCCGCAATCAGATCGGAGCTGGGTTCGAATCATTCCTGTTTTGGTGGGTCACCATAAACAAAAATGTGGACTGGATAAACTATATGTACTATAATCAACAGAGATTCGTAAATTATACTACTGATGCAGTGAAAGGATTATCAGAGCAACTGAACGCTACCTCATGAATGGCGTTCCAAAACCGAATGGCATTAGCTACTGGCTGAGAAAAACAGAGTGTGTGCGATGATAGGGACAAGCTGCTGTACCTTTATCCCCAACAACACAGCACCGGATGGGTCGGTAACTAAGGCCCTGGCCGGATTAAACTCCCTTAGAATGGCACTGGCGGGGAACTCAGGTATAGACGATCCAATCACCTCCTGGATGGAAGGCATGTTCGGGCAATGGAGAGGCCTCATCCAGTCGGCCCTGATAGCGTGTGTGGTGGCAGCTATAGTACTGGTAGTAGTGGGGTGTTGCTGTATACCATGCATTAGGGGTCTGTTAAATCATCTAATCACTATCGCTGTAGGTGCTCCAGGAGGACAGAACAACTTACAGGCCTATGTGGGGATAAGGTATGACAGGGTACAACAGGATGAGGATGAGCCAGTAGTCATAGAGATGTGGGAATGAGTAGAAGGGCCGCCCGGGGATAAAGACAATGATGGTTAGAAACTCCTCGGTCCAACGGATGCCGGGTACAAAGAGATTAATGTGACTGGGCGGCAATTATGAGATGGTTTGAATGAGTGTGCTGATGTATGTATGATGTATAACCATGTGTAACCAATCAAGTATGCTATAATCTGTGTGATCACTATGGGACCTGCGTGTCCACTGTATACCTGTTTAACACTGTATGACCTGTCAAGGTGAATGCCACCTTCCCATAAGGATGGTGCGACTGGGTTTTACTCACACTAGGGAGAGGTTCCCCAGTCGGTTGACGGGCTGATGATTGTACTCAATGTGCTTCGCTAGTAGAATGGTCATCTGTGATGACCAAGGAGGGAATTGTGAAGTATATTAAAAGAAGCAATGAATGTACCAATCATGACAGGCAATGCAATAAGGTGTGCCAGGTTAAGAATGTACTGACTAATGTGCCGTGCCAGTAAAAGATTATTCGTATTATATTATTCGTATTTTAGTACACATTCCCTCCTTTGCTCCGCAGTTTATTGTACCGATACATCCTAAAATAAAGTGAGTTAAAAGTAGTCAGATTCGAGAGTCATTCTTAAAGAACACCGCAGTGTGTGTATTCCTTGTGTGTTCAAGGATATCAGAATGTGGGGCTGGAGTTTGGTAAGGCGGAGGGGCCGGAGCAACATCGACACGCTAAGGTTACCAGTAAACATGGGATGTGTAAACACACACAACTGTACCCCAACACTGAGCAGGAGGTTTTGTGTCTGTTCTTCATCTGCTTCGTGTTTATATCCACCCTATTACGTGACACAGACATTTTAAGTGTTGGCCACACAATCATTCTAAACTTGTAGCGCAACACTTGCATGACTTCCTACCAATCAGAATTGGACATCGGTATAAACGAAGAAGTCCACCAAAGCGATAATTACTAATTATCAATGAATGAACAACAAATTCGGCCATCACTCACCCCTAATACAGCCATGACGACTGGGACAGTTGGGCTGTATTTCAAATGGTCGTGAAGGATGAAGTTCACCATGTGATAAAAATTACAATACAAACTTACAAATAACAAACAAATCAGTCTGATACAAATAAAATCCAACTGGGGGGATCAATACGAAACATGCAACATAGCGTTGAATCATCTCGTAGAATTGCATATTAGTGCTGCATCATCCGAGACTGCTCCACTCCGCGGGTCCTGGGGGCTTTGTATTCTCATGCATGCCTCTCGGGAGGTCCAAGGATGGCCCTTTTTTATTTTTGGTGTGCTTTGTGTAATGTTTTTATTCAGGTCCTTCAACTGGATTACATATGATATATCGCAGTCACGAGCCCATGCACATCAACGGAGCTGAAGTGGCGAGAGTCCCCCTGCTTTCGGGCTCCTTGGTGCGTTCACCAGACATGACCTCACCTGGTCCAGGGCACGCGTACTCGGCGGTGAAAGGCTGTGGTAGTTTTTCGCGTCTCTCTCCGACTTTTACAGGTGTGTAAAAGTCGAGGTAAAGGTGTGTGAGAGGGTCTGTCTCCGGCTTGGGCATCACCGCCCCTTTACCCCCCCCCCCGGGCCCGTCAGGGGCGGGGGAGACAGCCAGAGCGCCGTCATCGGCTGCCTTCTCCAGTCCGTGCGAGCCGATCGAGCCACCGCACACGGCGGCTTAGGAAGGCACGAGGGGGGGGGGGCGGACCGTTAAAAGACTTGAGCCACACGGGCTATGGACTCACTCGTCAATTTGCCGGCGTCTGGTCGACGTTACGGGAACATTCGAGCACGGACTGCCAGACTCACAACTTGTTGTTTTTTTCCCCCGCAGGCTTCTCTACCAGTAACACTAGAATTACTGTCCATGGTTTATTTTTGTTTTTTTGTGTGATTGTGTTGTGACCACAGCAACTACGCATGCGCTCTGGTCTCCTGTACATTCAATGTACGTTACCTCAATGGAATAGACATTCATCGGCACACCTATTGATAGTTTTTTATATTTCTATTCTTCATTGTTTATAACCACCAGGAGACATAGGCTTTGTACCCAATTTGCCATAGTGTTGCTGTTTAATAATTGATATATTCTTGCTTAAGTCTTCAAAGTATTTGTTACTTGCCATTTCACAGGGAATTTCCCTGTTCAGTGTTATACTGTGTATGTGAAAAAAAAGTTTTACTTTGATTAGGATTATTATTAGTTAGTATTTTTGTTAAAGGTGTTGGGTGAAGGTGGTTTCTTAAGCTGCTTAAGAAACCACCTGCTTGTGGGTATGCGTGTGGGTATGTCCACAAGTAGTTCCACAGAACACCAGCTGGTATGTTCTATTTGATTTGAAGGAGTGGACTGTTTATTTAATATCTCTATCTCCTGTTATCTCTTGTGATCTCTGCAAGGCTCCGTTCCACGTCACGCCTGTACATGGCCCCTTTATTTCACCATGAAACATGACCACTTCTGGCTACGCATTTTCCATAATAGCCACGTTACATTTCCACTATATAGCAACTCTGCCTTTCATTTAGAAAATGTAACCTAGCATATTCAGACTTTCCTCCCGTCATTTCAGGTGAGACGAAGAGCTTGACATTACTATTAGTGGCTTGAATGAGAAGCACCTCTGTTCAACAGGGGGAATCAGAGGCTAGCTGCGGTCGTTGTCGTCGCCTGTCTGCCGTGTTCTTTAAGAATGACTCTCGAAACGGACTACTTTTAACTCTACTTTATTGAACAGATACGTTATTGTATCTGTTCAATAAACTGCGGAGCAAAGGAATGAAAGGAAAGAATGAGTACTAAAATATGCGTGGAGATACACCCAGCTTCGTCTCCACGGATGCTCTGCCTAAAGTGTTCTGGGTCTTTATTCGTACAGAGGAATGTGCTTTAGAGATATGGGAGCGGTACTCCCCATTGCACATGGCCTTGGGTGCCCATCTGTTTTAATTGTTCGTGTACGAATCTTAGTCAGTAGGCTACAGTATATGTCTGCAGAACACCCGTGTCATTCCGCGGGATCACATGTATAATCTTTTACTGTCATGGCACATTAATCAGTACATTCTTAACCTAGCACACCTTATTGCATAGCTTGTCATGATTGGTACATTAATTGGGTTTTTTTCACACTTTTTCACATGTCAGTAACAGTTGCCTACTAAACCCTTCAGCGTTGCGTGTCGGCTTTGATGTAGCAGCGAATGCCTCATGCTCTGGAACCTGCCTAAATAAACAGCAAACAAAGAGCCAGCGCATTCAATTCCCAGTATCTATGACTCAAACAGTGCTACCATTTGTGAGATTTCCTCGACTAGCTCTTCAATGCGTCTAGATGTGCAATAGGCTTGGGGAGAAAAAGGTCACAGACAAGTTTTGCCATGTGCATGCCTTTGGTGTGATGCTAAATCTGCCACATACCGTTGCCTATCCTTCATTCCCAGTCTGCGTGATTCATTCTTTTTTTTAAGATAACCAATCAGTTGTCTCGTTAACCACTCAGTTGTCTCGTTAACCAATCACTCTTTGTGATCGGTCATACTGGTGTCAGCCGGTGTCACTTCAAATTATGATGTTATCATCTTGTACAACTCCCTGCCAATCAGACTAGAGCAGCTGTGTAACCTGTGTCAAGTGTTGTACATGTGGTTTTCCTTGCTTTGACTCTAACCCATCACAGGCCTGATGAAAGGATGATGGGTGATGACAAGCAAATTAGATTTGCTGACCTGGCAAAGAACTTGATCTGCTTAGAACAGGTAGTCAAATCTATCAGTGGAGCCCAGGGTTTCACTGAGACGAGTGATCCCACAGCTCGGGCTGGCCTCTGCTCTAAGAACCCCACGAAGGTTACCTGAATGCAGAAAGGACTATCCCGTAGCGAAATAAGGTTTTAAAAGACGAAGAAATGTTCCCATGTTCTATTGGATAAAAACATTATTTTGCGTTTGCCAGTGGGCCAGATCAAGATCAGTGGTATTTGTTTTGTGTTATGGTCTCACCCATGCACCCAATAATTGGACATCCAATCTTAGATCCACAAGAACTAGAGCGTGTCACTGGCTTACACAAGCTGACCTTTGGCAGAGAGAGGGAGAGAGAGAGAGAGAGAGAGAGAGAGAGAGAGAGCAGGGAGGAGACTTATCTGCCTTCTCATGCAGCCTGCAACTCTTCCTCCTGATTAGCCAGACATGTGATTAGCATTGCCTCAGGCTCCCCAGTCTGGCCTGCAGTCAGTCTGCCAGCTCTTCTAATGGAATAGTTGGCCCCTTCAGGCAGCTTCGTTCACAAGGCCAGCGTCAAGGTACGTTGACACACCACAACGGATGAATCGGAAATACCAGCCAGTGGATGTGTGCAATTGTTGATTGTGTTGAACACTGATGAGTTTTGTAGTTCTCTGATGCGTTTTGTAGTTTAATTGGGCGAACTGCGTGGAAGTTAGAATCTCCATCTCCATCCACCCGGGGGACTGCAGATGCGTCTAATACTGTAATTGGGTATATTTCTAGCCTTGTGTTCTTGGTATGGTTGGAGCGAAATGCCAATTTCCTTCTAATTATAAAGTGTTTTTTTTCTCAAGCACTGAGAATATAAGCCCGGCCTTGTGGTGTGGAGGCAAGGTTTGTGTGATAGGAAATGCTATTCATGGGTATTTAATTATATTATTTCATGGCTAGGCAGGTACAGCATGTGTCTTAGTCGTCAGCTAAGATTGCAACTTCAGCTTTCATTTGTTTAGCGTTAATTTAAGCTATTTCTGGACCATGACACTTAATTTCACACCTATTTCAACTTTCAAAGGCGAACATAACTTCAACTCACAATTACTCTGTTTGGTTTCCGTACCTTGAACTGGAAGGAGATGTCAAACAGTGAACACCCTCCCTGAGTAAACACACAGCTGGGCCCCGTGCACCACTTAGCTGATGGCTTGGGAACTCCACAACACAACTGTGGGAACGTGGTTGTTTAGTATTATTGTCCATTGTTTGATGATTCCAGCATGTCTGTCTGTGGTCCAGTGATAGTCCTACTGCTGTGCTTACTTTAGTCGTTACCACGGGAAGAGAGGGGTATTAGATTACTGCGTCATTTGACTTGTTCAGACGCTGAAAAACAAAACAATTATCTGACCATCGCCGGCTTCCTATTTTACTTCTGTCTGTTATTTTCCATTATGGGCCTTGTGAGGCTCTGGGTTTGGATGTGTATGTATTTTCTGTGTTTGTGTTTGTGTTGTGTGTGTGTGTGTGTGTGTGTGTGTGTGTGTGTGTGTGTGTGTGTGTGTGTGTGTGCCTGTTGTGAATTTGGATGTGTAGATGTTGTTTTTGTGTGTATGTGTTGTCTGTGTGTGTGTGTGCGTGTGTGTGTGTGTGTGTGTGTGCTTGTCGTGAATTTGTGTGTGTGTGTGTGTGTGTGTGTGTGTGTGTGTGTGTGTGTGTGTGTGTGTGTGTGTGTGTGTGTGTGTGTGTGTGTGTGCTTGTCGTGAATTTGTGTGTGTGTGTGTGTGTGTGTCCTGCGTGTGTGCGTGTGTGTGTGTGTGTGCGTGTGTGTGTGTGTGTGTGTGCGTGCGTGTGTGTGTGTGTGTGTGTGGTGTGTGTTTATGTGTGTTTTTTTTTTTTATGTGTGTGGGTGTGTGTTTGTGTCTGTGTGTTTGTGTTTGTGTGTGTGTGTGTGTGTGTGTGTGTGTGTGTGTGTGTATTCAACAGTGTTCCAACCCT